>JANPWX010019087.1:0-36228 GCA_024734555.1 Trochalopteron elliotii
TGCCTTTTAAAAGTATGAAATATTTACTGATTGGGGACAATACATACCTAAAAAAAAAAATAAAATAAAAAAAATAATACTCAAATGCCATGAATAAGGTGTGTGAAAACCTGAAAGTAACACCCTAAGGAATAATGTTTGATTTATGAAACTGTTGCTTATGAAGTAAATAAAGATGAATGTTAAAAGGTATATCTTTACTATTGCAAAATAGGAAAGATAACTCTTTAACCCCACAACAAAAAGATGCTTTTTCAGACATCCAAACAACTGAAGCTGCAGTTTGATCGACAACTAAAAGCTGCATATTTTGAATTCAATGCCAGCAGGATCAAAGGACCCGTGGAAGAACCAAAGGAATAAACTATAACATCTAAACCAGGTGATATTAAACTGACTTTTAAACAAGGACTGGGTGGTGATGAACTGGGGAGAACTTAAAATGAACCAAGAAATATACAAAGAATCACACCTAATTGGGAAATAAGACCAAGCTTATATCAGTGGTTTCAAGTTCAGCCTGGAAGAATTCCGAAACATCTCCATTATTCCCCCCTGGGATAAATACTCCCACTTCAAACAGGAGGATCAGGACTGTTTCAGTCAGAGGATTCTCATATTCTCACCTTAGGACTTATACACAGAGGAAGAAGAGTTATTACCTTCATCAGAATTATGTTATATACCCTGCCTGATTCATCTCAGTATTGGACATGTTAGCTGGGTTAAATGTAAATGTTTAAGTGTTGAGTGACAAATTTATTCCCCATTCTGGTAAGAACTAAGAACAGCTAAAATAGTAACTTTGTTTTGTGTATGGGAATTACTAGTGCCTGTTGAGTGGGAAAATACCTGAGGAACCGTGAGGAAATGTTAAAGATGATTTGCCTGGAAATTAACAAAAAGAAAGTGACAAGGAAATAGAGGGCAAGACTGGGTTGGCCGCTGTACTTGCCGCCAAGAAGATTAAAATATTCCTGCTGTGGGTTGCAACCCCATAGGCATGGAAGGTGGAGGTATAAGCCATGCCAGACCTCTGTTATTCCTTTTTCTGTCACTCATTCTGTGTATCTTCCCTTATGGGATATCAGCAAAGTCATGCCACAGATGCTATAGAAAGTAGTATATGGAAAAACACCGAGGTTCCTTTCTTACTACACATACCCACATCAACAGTCACTGTTATAACCCATCCGAATTAGATAATTGTATTCATAATGGGAAAATACTGAATTGCAGAAAACTTGGGGACCAGTGGTGACAGGCTGGGAAGTAAGTTCCAAAAGGGGAAAGATGGATTTGTTTCACATATGCTGTTGGGAGTAAAGTCCAAGATTTATATACAAAACTGACTAACAATTAAAAAAAAATAGAAAAAAAAAGAAATAGATATCTTGGGACTAGAGAAAAATCTGTTTGTGGAAAATTTAATACATCAGATTGTTGTTTGAAACTAGATAACAACAGAAATGCTGTTCTGGATATAGTCGATGATATCAGAAAATAGCTCATGTACCAGTCCAAAAGTGGGAATCAATGCTAAAAAGCAGCTGGTGGGATAATTTACTGGGAATAGAATGGTGGAAAAAAATTGGATTTTTTTTTCTCTTGTGTGCTACTGCTGGCCTGATATTTCTTCCTTGTTTAATCCCCTGTTCTATTCGGCTGATCACAAATGTAGTTCAAGGCATGCAAGTGGTAACAATGCCTACAGACCCAAAATTGACTACATCCGGAATGGCACAAAAGATCATGGTGTTAAAGAAACAAAATAATGTAAAAGACTCCTTTGAAGAAGCAAAATTGATTTGTGAAAAAAAAAATGAACGAATAATGGAGAGTAGAAAACAAGGAATATGGCTCAAGCCAAATGAATTATAAAAGACAGAAGGGGGGATTTGTTATAGATATATATTATGAAGTTGGCTTTCCGCAAGGTGTGTGCTATATGAATAATAACATTGTATTAAGAATATAAGGTTTTTATTTCTGCTATTAGTAAAGAAAACTAGGCATAGTGGTAGTAGTTGATATAGTATGCTTAAACTGTCTGTTTGGTCGGGATAACATCCAGTGAAGACGTAGAGAAGACCCTGCTATTGATACACCAACTATCAGCATCTACCATCTGAAGAAAGTATGGACCAAGGCCCAACCTGGAGGTGATAATGAAGACACAGCCAAGAAACACGCATGCTCTAAAAAGGCGGACCCAAGGAGGGACCATGCAAAACAGTTCCTGGAATATGGAAACTAGTTTATGGAAAAATATGAATATTCAACAGACTGATGCAATAGAAAGGGTATTTAAAGAATGTCTCTGATGCAGCAAGATGTGGCCAAGTCACCCGGCCGGCCGTACTTTGCTTTTTTTCGATCTCCTAATTGTCTTACTTTCTATTAAACTTATCTCTTAAAATCTACATAGAAAGTGAACCTCGTTTTTCACAGTATCAATCTCTGAGGGTCCAGCCCTTGCAGATTGGCTTAAAATAATTTTAGCGAGACTGCTCTTCAGAGATGTTTTGTAAAGTAAAAGGTTTAATAAGTGAAAAATAACAAACATTACAGAAAACAAATGAAAAGCCACGCACAGGTGTCCAAGAAAACCTCTGACACCCTGGTAGAAACACTCCAGAAAGCCCCTTAGTTCCTTTGGGCCCCTTCCTAAATACTGAATGTTTTAGGAGGGACAATTTGGCTTTTGGCCCAATGAAATTAACAACAGGCTTTGAGTTACAGTCTCGGAGCCCAATCCATTCTCTTGTGCTGGCTCCGAGCCAATTACAATGAGAAAAACAGAAGTTTCTAGTTAAACTTCCTAAAATGTCTAAAGGTGAACTGAAATTCTTTCCCTATTGCATTGCTACACTTGTGATTTATTTAGTAGATGGAGTGAAGCAAATTAAACATTTAAGCCTTTTCAAGATGGATCTTGTGTAATTCAGTAAAAACTTATCATCTGGATGACTGCAAAACAGTTTGCAGTGAACAGCTCAGGAACCAAGATGCTTCCACATATAGGAAGCTGTTTAGTTTAGAAAGTGCTTGGGGGCAGTGACTGCATCCTTTTCAAGGCACTGCAAGAGGCAGTGCAGCACTAGAGCAGCAAGTACAGCTGCTAAACAGGAAACACAATGTGTAAGCCTAATATTAATTTTTGATCACACAGAGGTGAATTATACATTATTTTGTAAGACTTCAGTAATTAATGGGCTTTTAAAACTGAAGAAAAAAATTTTTCCACCTTAGCAGTTACCTCAAACTTTAATTTTGTCATATTGGAACTAAAAATAGAATTGGTGTTTGAATAACTAAATAATGTGTAGCTAATTCCTCTTTTTCTTTTTTATTTCTAAAACACTATTCTTGAAAATGAGAGTATGGCTGATTTTGTTTCATAGGGAAGCTCCAAAAATTCATGTAATGGAGATTATCTTTGTCAGAGGTTACTGGAAACAACCAGATGCAGACTTCGAGGTCAGCTTGCAGCAGCCACCTCTGAGATTTATTGAGATCAATCTGCCTGTCGTGTATCCAAGAGGGCTGGGATGGAGACAGTGCTCAGACAGTGGCAGTGAGAGCGAGTGCTGCTGGAGGGGACTGAGCAGATAAACCTCATTGTTCACCGCTGTTTGTGCTGCCTGCTGGGCACCCTCCTTCTGTCTGCAGCTGCTTCTGAGGCAGCCCTGGAGTCTCTCCCAGGACTCCCCAGGGTGTTGAAAGAAACATTGGTACAAACCTCAGTTTCTTCTGAGTGCTGAAGTGGCCGTGCCACCATGTTCGTTAGTTTAATTGGAGCTAATTATTGTTACAATTCAGTCTGCTTGCCACTTTGTTTCTTTCCAAGGGGAAGCTGGAGGCAGGAGGACGAGTGTGCAGTCAGCATTGTCCCTGCAGCAACACTAGAAACACTCCCAAGTTGGTTCACTTTGACTTTGCAGTGTTCCAGTGAGACAGAATGCATTGCCTGCTGGATGGGTGGGTGCCAAGTACCACCTATGAAATTCTACCTGGAAGAACACGTTAGCAATCCAGACATCACTAATGAGTAAAATTACTAATTTTGTACTTATTCTTATATCTCTGTGCAGATGGAATGTCCTACCTCACTGAAATTTTAAATTAATGTTTTCTTGAGAGGCCAGAGAGACTGATTTAATACTGCATCTGATAAATGAAGGGTTAGTAAGTGGAGAAAGAAGGCAATGGCTTTAAGGAATGATGATAAAGATTCCAACTGCTACTAGCCAGTCCTCCTTCAGGAAGGAAAACTCTTTGTCCTTGTTTTTCCTGGTAAGAGAAATGAGGTGCAGGGCAATTCAACATAATGCAAATGTTTCACATGTAAGCATTCTAAGGGGGGAATATGAAAGGGCCAGGAAGCAGAGAAAATGTTTATATTTCTTGGTAACAGGGTCTGCTATTTCTGAATTGTTTCTGCCTCAAATACAAAGAACTTCTGAATCAGCATGTTAAATTGATACAAGAACTATATGGATTCCTAATTCCTCATAAATCCCTTTTATGCTGCCAGATGTTTATGTATAACACACTGAACTCTGAATCTGTTGCTGCTTTCTTGTGGTTGAATCATGCAATTCCTATTCAGACTTCTTATTTCCTGTTAATACCATTGCAAATCTAAAAATTGTTTGGATTTGGAACCTTACTTGAGAAAATGTTCTTTTGCAGTAGCCTGTGAGGTGAGGGTCCATAGTAACACTGAGTCCCCAGGCAGGTGCAAAAGAGAGCTGCTTTATTGTAAAAACCAGGCCTTTTAAAGCAGTTAGGCCTTCATCAGTTACATACCTTTAAATCATCACAAATATAATTCAACCAACCACTATACTACATTACGGGAACATGTAATGGTTATATAACTTGTTTTTCTACCTCTAATTCAGCTGAGTCACTTTCCCATAGTACTTTTCTGCTTAGCCAAAGTAGCAGGCTTGAGCCAGGATTTTGCAGGGCCTTCCCTTTGTAAGGTTTTACCTATATGCATCAGTAGCCCTTTTCAGATATGATAAATGGAAGTTGTCTTTCATAGTAACTAATATGTGTGCTAACTTAGTAGGAAATTATTGGTTATTATTAATTGTACTAGAGGGCAATGATGATTCAGTAATTTGATTGCTGAGTTTGATAGTAGTCTTAGAATTTTTTAACAATAATCTAAAAGGAGGTGTAGATTCTTGTTTCAAGTTTGGTGTTCTTGGTGATCTACGTTACTGGATCCAAATCATTACTCAACTGTCTGTTCACAGACATTAAATATCAGGAGTGATACATGTCCTTAATCCTTTAAGCTGACCAGACCAGCAGCTGACTCATCCCCAAGAGGGATGAGTAGCAGAAAGTGTTGGAATGATCCTTCGTGAGGAAAACAGCCTGGAGATATTCAGGTTTATTTACTCATTAGGCATAGGGGAAACTTTAGAATCCAGAGTGTGCCCTGCTTTGTAGTGAGGATCCAAACACATTTCAAAATCTGAATATAATCCATTTTAGGGCTTTTGAGAAATTAAAGTTCAGAACAGAAAGCTGTTTCCAAGTAAGAACAGTTTCTTAAAATACATATTTCTCTGTTACTGAATTATCTGAAGGGGGCCTATTTTGCACAACTCTCTGAGCATCTTCTCGGAGACAGTTCAGCTTTCCATGCTATCATTTCATAAACTACCATTTCTCTAACCAGGCTTTTCCAAATTAGTTTTTTTCCTAGACAGAGAAGGACAATGTATAACTATATTGTAATTGTCCAGAACCCTCTTTTTTGGAAAAGGCTTTTGTTCAGTAACCACCATGCAGTACAGGTCACATATAGGAGTAACTTGCATTTGACAAAGCTGCCTCTTTTTCCTGTGCCCTTGTTTCCGTTCGAGAGGAGAATTCAGAAACTGGTGCCATGGGACAGTCTTATTTATTTCTTGGATTTTCTGAGGTCTTGTCACCCAAGAACAAAGGGTGTCCTGTTCCCTCAGGTTGTTGGGAGCCTCTCCAAAAGCTGGGATGTGCCGGCCTCACCTTGCAGCCATGTTCCCACTTGTACCACTGGGTATGTGGGGGGGCCACAGTGTCTTAGAAGCTGTCCTGGATTGTAGTATAAGATATGCACAAAGTATTCTATTACCATCTTCATGAACTGTTGAAACCAATTGCTGAAGCAGTGTTCTCCCAGGTTCCCCCTCCCTCTTCTGTTACTGTGTCTTCTGTTAATGGGTCTTCTGTTAATGGCCTGCTGCATGACTCATAGATAACTCCCTCCAGGAGTTATCTCTCTTTAATGGGCCATTAAGGACCCCCTGTATGACTCATCATCCCATTGTGAGATGCTCTGCCCAGGGGGAGGAGCCAAGCATTCTCACATGGATATAATCTGGGATTTAGGACAGTACAGGGGCCCTTACCCACTGGATTCCCAGAGGATCAGAGCTACCAGACCTTTCTACGGGATCACTGCTTCCATCACCCCGCTCAGGTTGTATTCTGACTCTGTCAGTGGTCTTTTGTATTACTGCATTTATTTTATTTTACCTTTTTTTCTTCTTATTAAATTGTATTTCTGACTTGGAGCCTCTCACTCGTTTTGCTTTCAAACCACTACAGAAGCACAGTGTTGGTGAGGAAAATTGATGCCAGCTTTCAAGAGTGAGGAAGCTAATTCTGGGAACAATTTCATCTAAGGTTAATGGAAGAACAGACCTCCAACACAGTATCAATTAGATCAAGCTTAAAGCAATCAGTTATGCCCTGGTAGCTATAACTTGGCCCAGGTCAGCCAGGCAGCACTGGTGATGTTTTACACCACTTTCTCAGTGGCTTTTATCAATAAGGAAGGAGAAACAAGTTTCTCAATTCCATTTCTAGAGTAATACTCTCTGTGCCCCAATGAGGGAAAGAAACACTTTTTCGGGAACTCCAAACAAAGAGTAGTTGTAGATTCTATTCCAGATAGTTTATAGAGGGAGTGAAATGAACCACATATATAAACATGGGGGGGCAGCTGAGTGTGGAGCTCTCACATAATGACTGTGTGCAGCCAGGGTCTCATGTCAGTCCTGAAGTGTGTGCTGCACTTATGTATTTTCTCCTTGGTCACAATGGTTCATGTTTTGAGCTCTTGTTTCCAAAAATTCAACTTGGAAGACTTTTGGCCTTTCTAGGCTGTGAAGCAAACATACCAGGAACTGCTGCAACTGTTCATCCCTCCTTCTGCCCCTGGCAGTTAGTTCTGTGTTAAACCTTCACTTGCTGTGGAAGGTCAGCAATGCAAAACTATTTTCACTCTTTCTGCTTTATCAATTCAGAAAAGGATTTTTTTTTAATCCATCAAAAAAGTAATCATTAAAACCAGGAAATTTGCAGGGAAGTTATAGCTATTTTCCTGGAAAATTTGTCATGCCTGTCTTAAACTTCCTTCTTTGTATTGATACAAACATTTGTACTTTTGGACATCACCATGGAACTGCTCTCCCAAAACCTGAACATTTATTTCTTTTGGAAGGAGGTCAGGAGGGGTAGATGATGAGGGCAGAGGTTGCACCTCTATTTTGATGATTGTGTTGGCCTTTGCTGGTTTGAAGAGTTGGTGAAACTGTGGTCTGGTGTACCCAGCTCCCATTGGATGTTTTCTAGACTGCAAGGTTTTATTTGTTGGTGAAGGCACTGTTCCATCTAAGGAATAGACAGTGCAGGCCTGGAACTCCGCTGGAGATGATGTTTGTCATGGAGTGAGCCAGAGCAGATTGTGCCCTTCCACAGCTGCTTTTTCCCCTTCCAGTTCTGTCTCTGCAGTTGCACCAGTGCAGCTGCTTCTGGTGCTGCTGGAAATCAGATCAGCCAAACATTCCTTTCACTTCCTTTAACCTCACCCCTTAATTGAATATATGGCCCAAGTGTCTCCTAATACCAGTCTCTAGAATTTTAATTGCTGTTCCTGAATTACTTGCTTAAACAGCCAGCAGATCATTGAAAAAGAGATTTGAGACAACTTAGTGCCACAGAGCTTAGCTGGTGAGCTGTCCTGCTTTTCTGAACCTGCTCCAGAATCCAAGGCATTTAACTGGGCATGTGAAATCTGGTGAGTGGGAGCAGACATTACAGAACAGCCCCATTTATTTATTGAACTCCAGTGAGATCCTGTGCCATTCCAAGCATGTATTGCTGGTAGAGATATCACAGCCTTTTGGTGTGCTTTTTTGCTATATATTTTTTGTAAATATAGTGAAAACATACTGATTTGGTAGAGTGTAATTGCATAATATGGGAGATTTTGATAGGGATAGCACTCTAAGGACAATCACTGTATTTTTGTTCACTTTGAAGTGAACAAAAATACACAAAAATGCCCTCAGGTAATACCTGTCTGCATTACCAAGGATGTGGTTACAGAGCACCCCACTAAGCTTTGGGTATCATCGTGCTGGCAATTACTCAATCTGGTTATGATAGCAGGTTGAGGAGAGAAGATGCTGGTGCCAAGCTTTAATTCAGTAGTGTTTGCAAGCAGTATGTGCCATACAGTTATTAAAAAAATAAAAACAAAGTTGCATTTAAGAGGGTCAGCAAAATGTTAAAGAGCACAAAATAGTATTCATTATTTTAGTAGCATGAGACTGTTAAAAATTTCAGTGACTCACATTGTAAAATTTGTTTTGTTTGAGTTGCCTGCTTCTGACCAAGTTCTACCATTATTGCAAATTTTAATATATCATGGCATGCTAAGTTCTAAAAACTGCATGTGTCATTTCAGGTTTGCCTGAGTCCATTATTGCAGCAGCGTGTGCCAGAAGTGGCCAGAGAGTTCTTCATGTGGATTCATAAGTTACTCCAGTAATTTCCCTTTTTAAGAGCTAAACTGACTGGAACGGTTTCTGTGTCTCTGTCGGTGTGGGCTGCAGGACTCCTCTTTCTTCATCTGGCACCAAGTAATATTATGTTTCTGTCTCTGCCTTATTTTGGGAGTGTTATTTCCATCAATAGAGCAGGCAGTTTTTGGAAGCTAGCTCAGGGATTTGGAACATCAGTGCTGTGTTGAAGGATGCTGTGATGGCTCCTTTTTTGCTACAGGCAGGAATGGCTACAGGTTTAGTGCCATCGATTCTCATTCCTGACAGTAATTATCCCATTCTCTTTAGTGAGAATGACTTGTATTATTTCAGTTTTTTGTTTTCATTGGCTATCAAAGTCTGTAATAGTATTGGCCACTGGAACTTTGATTTCTGTTATCCATGCCTGTTTTTAGCTATGATGAATATCACCTTTTAACAATGGAAGTTGTTCCCTTCATTAGTGATCAGAATTATAAATTCAAATTTTTCTCAGTGTATAAAGAAATGAGTTTTGGGGTTACTGAAATAACTGTGTTAGATGTGCTACTTTGATTAATCTGTTGTTCCCTACAAAGGCCCAAGTTAAGTCAGGCACCAGGTATTGCAAACATATATGCATAAAGTCTGTTTATAGTTTACTTGCTCTCATTACCTTGTGTACCTTATTTTATTACTTTTAATCTCCAGCCGTGTTTGCATTTATCATAGTATACTGCATAGGTGATTATGGGAGATAGTTTAGAAGTGGCCTATTATAAAATACTGAGTTCTGAGTTTGATTTATAAACACTGTCCAAGCATTGCCATCAGCAGTAGCTAATCTTATTCAAAATAGTCACTTCACTGCAGTGTTGCCATAAATTGCTGTAGACTGATTTTAAACTGAAGTTAGCTTTTGCCAACTAGTAATTGAAGGAGCTCTATTTCTCTGTGCTAGCTATCTGTCTCAATAAAAGTAAAATCTGTGGTTTTTCTCAGAAAGCTACATTTACTGTAGATATTAATGAGCCGTTGACATGAAATTTCAAGGATATTTGTTAAATGATTTAGAAAAGTAATTTGCAATTTAAAATGTGGAGATTGGCACTTAGTTTAAATTTGAAGCTGCTGGAGAAAGGTAGATCAAGACTAAAAGTGGATTACTTGAAGTGAACATGCTTCCTGTAGTAATTGTGCATATGCAAAGGACTTTCTCCTAACCACTTGCTCAAGTTTCTGCTTTTGGTCCTTTGTTTATTTGCCTCTTTTACTTCTGTATCTGTAGTTATGCACCAGTTCAGGTACTGAGGGTGGGGCAGTTAGGGGTGAGGCATGTTTAGCTACATTTTGTATTTGATATTCAACATCTGGAATACAGCATTTGTAGGCTGCAGTTGTATTGCCTACATCCTTCCTCATTGGCTTATTTATCTTTCCACATAGAATTTAATTCAAAGGCAAAGGACGGTCAAGATGGAGAATTTTAAATTCTCTTCTGTGAGAAGTAGAGCAAACTGGGCATGTCTTGCTTCTTGACACCTGTTACCTTTCTTATTTTTTGACTATACTTTGCCTATAGAGCACTTGAGTGGTCCTTGTGTCCAAAATTCTTTTATTTGAGCATCCAAAAGTGCGCTGGGCCTTATTCCTGTACCTCCCCAGTCCAAGATCCCTGCTTTTGTAGTTTGTTCCACTTCCTGCTAGACAATTTGTCTCACTTTTTTTTCAGAACTTGTAAAATATATGTTGCAACAAACCCTGTGTCTTCATACAGCCCTCTTTTGGATCTTTAACTTCTGTGAAGTGAGGGAGCTGTGGGAGTACAGCAGCCAGAGAGCAAAACAGAGGTGTTTCTATGAGCAGGTCAATTTCTTGCAAGAAAAATAAAGAAATTATTTAATTTCAATAAGGAAAACTAGGCAAAAAATTGTTAATTATGGTATATTTTGAGCTTTTTTGAAAAAGTCCTTTTTCTGTTTATTTTGGTTTAGGATACAATCTCACAGCAAAGGTATTAGAGAGTAAAACATGGTCTCAGCTGGGCCATGGTAATTCCCTTTGGTCATGTTCATATCCCAGGATATAATGTGATGTAGCACAAGTGACTGCCACCATCACCCACCCTTTTGTTGGGCTGAAGGATCTCAGGAACTAGGTTAAACCCCTCCTCCTGAAAGCCAGGCAGCTCCTAAACACCATCACTGGGCCAGAATGGTAATCTTGAATACATTTGCCTATGTACTAATAGGTAGCACAGGAAACTTTATGGGTTTGAAACATAAGTAATTTTCTGTTCAGATCCTTAAAATCGATGTGGCAGTAACTTCCTGTGCAAAAGACAGCTGCTGTGATGGGTCAGGACTTCTTTCTGGAAGATCAGATACAGGACAGACACACTGAGGCAGCTCTTGGGGGAAATGGTGAGACATCAGCAGCTTCTGTCCAGCCAGCAGCAGCTTTGAGTGTCACCGTGGGGACTGTGCCAAGGCCCTGGGAAGAGCCAGCTCCCGAACCGGCACTGGCCAACAAATGCTTTTACTGCTCTTATGTTTTCATTGTGAATCTCCTGCTTTCAGAAGTGTCCAGTTTCTCGAATTGCAGTCCATCTGCAGAAGGGCACATTAGATATTTTCTTGGTTCAGATTCAGATTGTTCATCAGTCAGAAACAATTTGTGATTTCAATGTTCCGGATTGGAATTTGCCAATTATTTTGAAAATGGTCTTGGTAACTGAAGAAAAAAGTGAAAAGCTAACATAGGAGAAGAGACAGGGTTTTTGCAGAGGTAAAATTGTGCTTAAGCTGCATTTCCAAAAGTTTGCAAAACTTTTTTCTGCTGTTTGCTCTGAACTGCAAATTAGAGATTTGAAAAATGTGAAGGAAAAGGAGCAGTGTTGTAATTCAGGTGAATGCCAGGTAACATGGGAGGAGTCTTGAGCAAATATAATTTAGGAAATAATGTATGGTAGGGAAGGAAAACATCTGTGCTCTAACTTGGTAGAAAAAGTATTTTCCACCTCTGCTGTTACACCTTCAAAATGCTTCCTGCTCTTAGGGAATAATTGGATTATAACCCTAAAAAAGGGAGAGAATATCCATCTTTGTAGTTTGCTAATATAGCAAGAGAAGAGGAGAGCTTAGGCCTTGAGGTTCTGTAACAATATTTTAGCTTTAATTAGGCTTTGATCTTGACCATTACTTAAAGGAATTCCTCAGTTCATCTTCAGGGCAATTATAAAAAAAAATTGGTTACAAAGGAGTCCTAGTTGTAAAACCATTAGTCAGCTCTTCTCAGAATTCCTCTTCAAGACTTGCTATAAACTTTGCTCATTATGTCAGTAATCATGTCTGCTCTGTCTTCCTTCTGTAGTGTTTTCAGATGAGAAAATTAAGCAATCTTGATTCATCATGTAGTGCAGGGAAACTAATTAAAATTCCAGGATAAAAAAAACCCTGGAAGTTGCTGCTTGAGAAGAAGATGAATATTTGAGGTGGCATTGCACAACTTGGGAAGGATGCTCAGACACGAGAGGAAAGGAGGGACAGCTGTGGTTCATTTTCCTTTGGAGAAGGGCTGTGCTACCTCCTCAGAATGGATGGAGCTCCACAGCAGGGTCATGCAGTGCTTTGTTGAACACACTGGGTTGCCTCAACACAGGGTAAAACAAATCATTTCAAAGGAAAACCAAGCTGATGAACAGAGGAATGTTCACATGAAAGATGTCTGACAGCTCACAAATAAACTTTTGTAACTTTCTGTGAAAATAATATTAATTTCTATTGCTGAAAGTTCTAACTTTAAATAGTCTAAATATGCATGACTTAATATTGGTGTAGATTCAAGAAACCCACTCCTAATTTTAGGCAGGTGTTTTCTGGGATTTCTGTGATCATGGCATTGCTTGCTCCAACAGCTATATATTGTATTCCATATTCAAGAAACTTACAACCAGAGCAGCACATTTCCTTAAAAATAAATCTTCATGGCCATGGTTTTTGGAAATCCCAGAAATGGCAGATAATACATGGATATTTAAGTTTTTATTCTGTAGAATCTGAAGAAACATGAAAAATTACGTTGCACCATTGACAGCTTAAACAAAGCTGGAAGTTATTGTCAATGCAACTGTCAGTGTTTCTTACAGATTGAAATGTCACAGTGTCCTAGGGTGACTATGATGCTTGTATCCCCAATCATCTGTTCTGTGTGTGCTGTGTGTTGTGTTCTGTATCTTTAAGACTGGTTCTGAGAGTGAAGCAGGAAAAGAAGAAGAGCACAGTTTGTTTTGAGAAAACAGCGTTCACTCCTCTGCATTTCTCCTTGGGACGGTGTTGTTTGGCTGAGGCACAGACAGCAGCGGGACAGAAATCTTTTTTGCTTTTAGTTAGTTTAATTAGCTGAGGCAGAGAAGCTTCCTGGACTTTTTTCTTTTTTCTTGGGACTGTTTAAACCTGCTCTGGACTGAAAGACCCAGAGGAGCACCGGGGAGTTTGCACCTGCAGCCCACCGGGGCCTGGACCTCTGGAGGGACGGATAAGAGACTGAGAGAGAGCTGAGTTACACCCATGGCAGGGACTTTCTCAATTTGCCATCTCACTCCAGAACAAGAGGTTTTATTGTTTCATATTATTCATTCTTTGTGCTTGTGGGCAGTTTGTTTGTTAAATAAATAGTTTTTTCCACTTTTTTCCGAGGAAGTTCTTTTCCCGGACCAGCTGGGGGGAGGGGCCGTTTGGGTTTGCTTCCCAGAGGGACCCCATTCAGGGGTTCTCTCACAAATTTTCCCTAAACCAGGACACACAGAATTGGGCCTTTCATAGATTTAATCCTCACCGCTTTGTGTTCTGTGTGATACCAAACAGCAGCAGTTCTGGAGCTCACCATGTCAGTCACATGAAGCAAGGATGAACTCCTGTTACAGAGGATTGGAATTCCTGCTTGGAAACCATCTGCAGATGGAGCTGTGCTGCTCAATCACCACAGCAGGGTGTGGGCCCAGTCCCCCCAGTTAAGGGCCTGGAACACCTCGATCCATTGTTGGAGCCACCTTTTTTCAGTGAATGCTGGATTTTGTTGTCTTTGCAAAAGATGTCCTATTTATGTTCTTCACTATTGCCTTGCAGGAACTGAAAGACTTTTAGGTCAGTTTGTAGTCAGGAGCAATTAGGCACTGCTCAGCAGACATCTGTCCTTCATATGCTAAGTAAGCACCGTGGTCCAGAGCAGCATCCTCTGGTGCTGGAGCAGGGCTGACACTCTTGAAGTCTTTGTCAGTGCAGATAAGACCTGTCGAAAGCATCCCATCGTAAATCTAGTCAGGAGAATCTAACCGGAATTTAGTTTTTCACTGTTATCACACTGATCTCTACAATTTAAAAGTGGAGAAGGTTATGATAAGATTGATTTAACAGCCTTCACATTATTCTTTAAAATGGAAACCCTATCTTCCTCCCTTTTTTTTTTTTTTTTTTTTGTGTATGCAATAACATTAGCTATCTGTTCAGGAGGGTATTTTTGGTATCTTTGAGTCTTCTGAAGTGCCAGTACACATTTCCAGAAAACAGAGTTAAATCCTGAAATAACTTTTATTTTGCAAGAACTGACGACTTTTTAAAATGTAATTGCTCTATTATTTTTCTTCTCAGAGTTGTTAAGTATTTAAGATGTGCTATGCATGACAACAAAAGCCAACTAATCCAACAGATGTTTAGAGAAGTGTTGGTAGAGAAATTTTAAAAAGAGAGAGCAGAGACTTTCTTTGATTAACAGCAGAACTATTAATTTTCTGTGATTTAAAAGCAGTAAATAATCTTTTTCAAGCAAGAAGGTTGTAAATAGAAACTGGGAAGTGCTCAGGGATGGATGATCACTTTGTACAAATCAGTTCCTTTGGCTCCACCTGCAGTACATGCAGTTCGATAAGTATTTTGCCAGAGCATCTTCACAGTCTGTAATAGGCATAATATATTGTGTAAGCAGTAGATAAACAATAAACCGCACTTTCCTGTATTTTACATAATGGATAAGAGAGCCAGTCTTGGCCAAAAAACAGTATTATCTTTATTTTCCTTTTCTTCACACCATCCCATGTGTTGTTCTCAGCATTATCCATTTACCCTCCAAATAATTTGATTTTGAACTACAGTGTGTTTGGTCAGAGATGCATACAAGGAGGAAAACAGAAATTTTGCACTTGATTAAAAGTTGCAGAATACTAGTTTTTATCTATTCTGCATCTGAAAAATCTTGCCATGTAAAATGTTTTGAATGTATCAGACTTGGTTGTTTTTTCTTTAAATCTGGAAAAGCTGTTTTACCTGTCCAACAAGTTTTCCTTTTGTTTTTTTCTTTGCAGGAGAAATTACTATGGTGGAAACTGGGCCAGCTTTAGTTTTTCAGGATTGTCCTGGATTAAAGAAAATCAGGTAAAAAATTCCCAACTTGCTTCTTTAGGCCTCCTTAACATTGAATCTCTGTTGTTTGCACGATTTATCACAGGACAAATTACTTCCTTGCTTTTGCTCTTTGGTAATTTGACAGATCAAAGAGGTTTGTAGTTCCCAGCTTTACTGGTTGAGCCTCACTCATCTGGCCTGGCAGTCTGAGGCTTTGATGTGTCTGTCTTGTGAATCTGATTGAGACCAGCTTGGTGCTCGGCCACACTTCTGGGTTCTTGAGCTTAAAGAGAAGCAACTACACCATTGTTTCAGTTCCTTTATGATAATCTGGACTTTTCCATTTCCTCTGATTATTTTCCACTCTCTGATGTTTCAGCCCTTTTGTTTTTCTCATTTGTATTCAGCTGATTCTTCTTTAGGGGGAGAAAAGTAGGTGCTGGATCCTTCCACTGAAATGTCCTGTAACCAGGACAAAAAGATGAATGCTGATAGTGTATTTTTCAATAACCAAAGTTTATCTGATTCGTGGCAGTCCACTAAAAATCTTCCAGAGAGGATATTTATTCAGGAGATGGAGCACTTGGGCCGGACTAGCAAATGGCTGCTCTGTTACTTACAGAAATGCTTGAAGCCTGTTGGGCTGTAGAAGATGGAAGTTTCTCAGCTCAGTCTCATGCCTGTTCTTTACACTGTGCTGCCTCCTGGCATAATCAGGGCACTTGCTCAGTGCCAGAGCTTCATATTCTGTGAGTTCTGTTGTATGATTTAGAGATTCCTGCATGCACAGATTAATACAATCCCCCAGATCACAAGGGTTTTCCATATGGTCTCCATTCAAAAAGTTTGTCACAGAATCTGGAACTACCCTGGTTTGGCAAACCTGTCTTTTAGGAGATTGTATTCCAAGTTACATTCAACTCTGTACTAAAGCCTGTATTTTATTTAACACTGTATTTCAGATTACTAGAGCCAATGCTGTAGTATAAATGTTAGCATGGTATAATAAAGTAACCAGCTCTAACTGTTTTAACTAAAAAAATATAAATAGAAAAAAACATTAGGACAGTTAAGAGGGTGTTTTTTCTTTTATTATTAGATGGTACATATTATTTGTGTCTACAGAGATTTATAGTTAAAGAACAGCTTGCACTGTACAATATGTAATTTTATACTTGTTCTTTTAAGCAAAAGTGATGAATGTGAAGACTGGAGAAAACTGATCCTTGAGGATGAAGAAGCAATTCCTCTTAGCAGCAAGGATAAAACTATTCACCATGTAGAAGATTTCTGTTTTGGTGAGTAAGTAGAAATGTAGAAATTAATGAAAAATTTTGGATGCCCGGGGTAAATTATCATATTGTGCTTTTGGTTTTAAGGGTTTCACCACACTGCAGTATTGCACATTGTCTCAAAAAGTAACCCTGGCCTCTGAAATGTTCCTCATGTCCTTGTGCTTTGTTGAAATCACTTCACTGAAACAGCCTGATCCTTCCTAAATGACCTCTCTGGGTGCAGTGTAATTTGTTGGCCAACTTTGTTTTCTACTCAGAAGTAAATCACAAACTCACAAAGTGCTGTGTTTAGATAGTAGTAGTAGGCAGTTGTGCACTGCTATCAATTAAATTTTTCCATTCTTAATTTGTCTAAAAGCTGCTGCTCTCATAGTCAAAAATTAGACCCCTAAATACATGTAAAATGAACCACAAACAAAAGAACAGGAACACAAATGGACAGCAGTACTGTAACTATGAAATACTTCCTTGTGCTAAAATGATAAAGTAATATTTGCCCTTTGTCCTTTTTATATGCAATGAATTTAACTTACTGAAGTTAAATACACTGAATATAAATTTAACTAACTGAACTGTGTATTTATTTATTTCTTTATTATTTTTATCTTCTGGATTTTGCACTGAACTGAATTCTGCACTCTCCAGAATTACTGAGAGGAAATTCTTTGAGATAGTTATGTAAGTTTAACCTTGAATCCCTTAGAAAATACCATAGGTAGCTAAATGAAATGCTGACACATACTTGTAAAGCAATACATATTTCTTTGTGTAAACATCATAAGTAGGGGAAAAAAGGTGTGAATTACATAAATACAATCTGAAGGTCACAGACTGAGATTCTTCCAAGGTTCAGTGCTGCACAGTAATGGTTCTTGATTGGATTGCAGATAAAATGTAATGCTTATTTTAAAGCAAAAGCACTTGGATATTGTAATTGTCATCCTGTTGTCATAATAAATATTGTTCAGAACCAGGATTAAATCAGATGGAAAGGTTTCATAGTCTTTTAACTTTGTGTATAATTTTTGACTGATAGCTGGCTCCCAAATGAGCCCCCTAGCACTGAGATTTCACACTTAGAAGTGAGATTATACTTGGGTAAAATTATGCTTTTAAGCATTCAACTTAGCTCAGTACAGTGCTGTCTGTCTTGGTCATCACCAAAAAAAAAACCCAACCCCCAAGGAACAAGGATAAGATTAATAAACTTGACAAAGAAAAAGTTCTCCAAAAGAACTTCAAACTTTCTGAGAGAGTCAATTACCGTGTTTCTGACAATTTACATATTCTGCCTAGATTCTGTTGTTTTTGCTTAACTTTTGTAACTCCTATGAAGTAACCATTAAACATTTATTTTGAAAGAATAAACAGCTGGGTAGCAGTATAATATACACAGTGCAAATCTGAAATGAATGGCCTTAGAACAAAGTGCATCCATCAAAGGGAAAGAATACTGTGTCTACAACAAGCTGGATTGAAAAAAGGCAAATGGCTGAAAAATAAATAGTGAACACCTGTGCTGAATAAATTAACCAGCTGGTTGGCAATTTTTCATTTTACCTATCTGAAGGGGTTGCTGTTACAAGGCATTAATAAGACACATTCATTTTAAGATATTCCTTTGTTAGTGCCATTAATTGATGAATGGTGGAAGATAATATTCTAAATTTACACAATTTGTCTGCAGATGTATTATTTTTTTCTGAATTAGGAGAAGAAATGTCTGTACAGAAGTTCAATTTGAGTCATTTTTATAGACAGTTCTTACATTATTGGGGGATATTTGGTCCTATAGGAAGGATGTCATGAATTTAGATTATATACAGTTTTAGGCTCTCATTATAAAAAGTGTGGAGCTGCAAATCATGGAGATTTACCTATTCTTTAATGGGAAGGGAATAGAGATTTAAAATATGTAAATATTTCTGTTACACTGCTTTTCAGAGTGATATAGAAAAATACAGTGTATTATGAATCCAAGTTTATTTTGATTTAAAAAAGTAATAATCAAGTATGTTTAAAATGAGATGAACTGTTCATTGAGATTGGGAAAAGGTAGGAAGAAAACCTTATTCTAAAATTTTGTGTTATAAAGGTTTAGAATGAGTTAAATGAAAGCTTAATTCTTAGTTACTGAATTACTGGCAAGAGCTTTCACAGTTTTCACAAACACCATGTTCCAAAATCCTAAAAAAACCCCAAAATACAAATAGAACCCCAAAATTTAATTGACTTTCATTTTTATTTGTAGTAGAGATTACTTTTAAAAAAACATTTGACAAAGTACTTATGTTTCTTTGATATTTTATAGTTACTTAATGCTGGCAATCTGAAGCAAAAAACATAATTAATGTACAGAAACAGCCTTGTCTCATTAGTGTTTCCTTGTAGCAGTTCCTGTATTTCCCAGGACAATATTTTACCCCAGTCATGAGTTAAGTGCTTCTTGGTGACTGTGCCCAAGCTGGGAGATCGCTTCCAAACTTTTCATGAGTCCATGTGAGCTCCATGAGTTCAGAAATGAGGAGCAATTTTTAAAGGATACCAGGTTTTTGTTCCTTTTTGAACAGAGATCCTACCTCTGCTTCCATCTGTAAGGCTGCAGGTGTGTGTGGGAGCATTTTGGTATCAATGCTGAGTAATTCCTTGCTGTTCTGGGAATTTTAACCATCCTGTTAATACTCTGTGTTTGCAGGTCACCTTTAAAATCATAGTTCATTAATTTTCAGCCAAGATTAAGTTGATTATTCAGTGCATTAATGGCTTGTGGTATAAAGATAAAAAGATAGTTTGGAATTATTGCTGAACTCCTTTCACTTACAATGACACTGATTTGATTCATCTCAGCTGGTAGTGTAAACTAAACCAAGTTCAAAAGTCCTACTTTCTAAGGGAGGTGTCACTGAAGTTTAACATAAAACAAGTAGATGAGATTAAAAGTGAAGGGCTGCTTTATAAGGGGAATTTTAAAGAAATGTTGTGGAAAGGAAATTAACTGTGCAGAGTAAATGTGTGGGAATGTCCCTCCTGTGACTGACTGCCTTCATCCCCTGTGCATGGATTTGCAGCACTTATGTAACAGCATTGCTGATTGAACAACTAATTAGAATGCAAGGGCAGAGTTGAAAAAGGAATTTGAAAGTTTTACTTAAGCTTTTTGGGTCTAAGTGGTTTGGTTCTCAATGGCCCTGCTGGGATCATGGCTGCAGAGAAGCTCAGTTGTGTAAAGCTTGTCTGTTTTCTTCAGGACAGTATCTCAGCTTAATGACCTTAACACCTACTTGCATTTCAATCTCATGGGTTTTAATCCACAGGGAACACCTAATTAAGTTACTGTTTTTATTTCAAAATGCTCAGTTTCTGTTGTTTATGTAGCTGTGTATTGTTTCACCATGAGGGCCTTGATTTTCATTTTGAGATCCTTCTACCTTTTGAGTATATGTAAAGTAAAAACTCAAATTTTTGTTGGCGTTTTTTTCTCCTCCATAAAAATACTCCTCTTGAATTATAGCTTTGCAGCCAAAGAGCCAGAGTTTGTTAGTGGGTGAAACACCTGAATGGGCCAGGATAAAGAAATTCTAATGCTTTCCCTAGAAATGCTTGAGGTTTCTGTTCTGGCACCAACTCAAAACTTCAAACAAGTTTTTAAGACTCTTCAAAAAGACTTTTTCCCCCTCTTTTTCCCCTCTGTGTTTTTAATCAGTCAGGATTCAGCTGAAGGTGTTGAAGAAGCTGGTGCACTGCCAAAGCTGCCTGTGTTTGCAGCCCCTGCTGCCCAGGGGGGTTTCTCCAGGGTCGGAGGAGAGTCCAGCAGCAAAGGGAATTTCTCTGGGATCAGAGGAGAGTCCAGCAGCAGAGGGGATTTTACCAGGGCTGGAGAAAGAATCCAGCGGTGGATAGCCCAGAGAGGAGACACAGACCCCAGAGCCAATCCTGGGCACTGAGCCAGCCAGGGCAGCTCCAGGGGATGGGACAGGAACAGCCCCTGGCAGTAGAACTGCTCCCAGCATGGCTTCAGGCGAGTCCACTCTGGAACCAGCAAAGACGGAACCTGCGCCCTCCGAAAATACTGCCCAAGAACCAAAGAAAATCACCTATTCCCAAATTGTTAGAGAAGGCAGAAGGTTTAATATTGATTTAGTTTCTAAGGTAGGAACTGAATGACTCCTTTTGTGTAAGTACATTTACTTTGTTTAAAATGCTGACATTTGTTTTAAAACCCTTCATGTTGAGACAGCACCTTTGAGGCAAAATAGCCACTCTTGAGAAGAATTGTTGCCCCTAAAACAAACATGAGCTATTTAATGTCCTTAAGTGTTTTATAACCAAAGAGATTAAAAACACAGCTCAGAAATACGGCCATAAAAGTAAATTTCATTAAATATAGCACTTAGGTACTACTGGCAAAATCTCTCCTTTTAAATAGTACCATTAAAAAATTATATTTTTAAACAAGAAAGCAATTTGCATGCAGATGTTTTATCTTTCTAGGAAGATAAAAAATGTGTTTTGCAGCACAAGTTTTTTCAAAGATGAATGCTTCACTTTTTATATTGTGTCTAAAAAGATTTTTCAAACCTCTGGAAACTGAAAAAGAAACTCTCTTCAATAATTCATTCAGTTCTTTGTGAAGACACTACAAAATGCATTATTGCAAAGTTCATGTTCCAAATGTGGATCCCACTTCCAAGCATCCTTGCAATGGCATCTTGAACACCAGGGAGTGAGTGGTGGTTAAGCAGTTAATGCTATTTTGTATCCTTTTTATACTCTGGCTGTCCCACTGTGGGACATGGTGTTAATTGCAGCAAATCCCAGAAATTCAGACATAAGAGTGGTCAGCAGGGCAAACCTGGGAGTTTGTGCTGGGGTTTCCCTGGCTCAGGAACATCGGCTTCCTTGTAGTGTCCTCGTTGGTGTCCCAGGAAACCTTTATCCAGAAAATTCCTGTGTGATCTTGCAAAGTCTGTTCCTCAGGACCTCGAGACTTTTCAATACAGACAGACATTTTCAGTTCATAGTTACATTTCTGGCCTTTCTGTATTTCATCGTATATTTGTACCTTATAGAAAGATGATCAAATTATATATGACTAAACCTTAGCTTGAGTGTTCAGGAATTTACCTGTGGAAAAGGTGACTCTTGGTGTCTTGGTTTGGGAAGACAGGTATCTGCCAGGGAAAGCTGGAGTTTCCCTTGGAATGGAGAATGTAAATCCCCCCCTTCCAAATTATTATAATTTTGCAATTAAAGGCTTTCCAGGCAAAGATTTGGGAATAGGAATAACAGTTCTTTACTAGAAATATTAAGAATACAAATGTAGTAGTACAAAAAACAAGCAAACAAAACAAACAAAAATCCTAGAAACCCTGACAGAGTCAGAAATACAACCTGACACCCTGTTGGTCAATGTGTTGGAGGCAGTCCAAAGTAAGCCCTCCTGGAGTG
Organism: Trochalopteron elliotii; assembly: GCA_024734555.1. Lineage (NCBI taxonomy): Eukaryota > Metazoa > Chordata > Aves > Passeriformes > Leiothrichidae > Trochalopteron > Trochalopteron elliotii. Next base: position 21,955 of record JANPWX010019087.1, read on the forward strand.
GCAGATGTGGTTCTGTTGGAGTAGAAAAGGGTCTAGTAATGGTGAGATGGGTCTGGTCTTCCTTTGGGAATCCACTGGAAAATCAGAATACCTGGTGTTCCTACATCTCAGTTTTTATCTAGGGAGGAGCAGTTTGGCTCCCCCCACTGGGTGGAGCATCTCACAATGGGATGATGTAATGTGTCATGTCATTGGTGAGCTTTAATAGCCCATTACCAGAAGATATCCCCCTGGAGGGTGGAAAGAGATAAGGAACAATGCCCCACCCGGTTTTAACAGCTGGCCCATTATCAGAAGGCAGCTGCCCCCTCCCCCCTGGAGTTACAAGAGATAAAGAAAAACACCTCCCCAACCACTTTCAACAGATGGAATAGAATAAACATTTTTTGGTTACATAACCCAAGACACTTGGTTCAGGTGATTTAGGGAGCAGCTGGTGAGGATTTTGTTGGGTACTTGACTGATCCTCTTCACCCACCACTTCCTTTCTCCTCCCTGTGCAGTTGCTTTACTCCCGGGGCCTGTTAATTGACCTCCTCATTAAGTCCAACGTGAGCAGATACGCTGAGTTCAAAAACGCCACTCGAGTTCTCGCCTTCTGAGAAGGGAAAGTAGAACAGGTATCAGAAAATAATGTGCTGCATGTGTTTCATCTCATCTTCTTAAAGTCAAGAAGCTTGAAATTGTTTTTTTGAGAATTTTGTGACAAGAAGCTGGTGTTTTTTCCTTAATTATGATTCTAATTTAAATTCTGGAAGAAAAGATGTTTGTATGTGTTATATATAAATATTAAAATAAAATCAAACCAAACTAAAATAAGGTTGTGCAGTCCAGTATATTGACATAAATCTTTACCTCAGGCTAAATATTTAGGCCATGATTGATTGGCAGTTAATTCTTGAAGATTCGCAGATTTTAGGTTTTAAGATTCTAGCTTAGACTTGATTTGTCTTTATGTGACATAGAAGAGAAGTCAGTGTGATAATGGCAACAGGAGATATTGGCACAGTTAATACAAACTCTAGTGATTACCTCTGCAGTCAAGAGATGCAAGTGAAATTGAAGGGAAATAAAAAGGGGAAGAGGCTGAAAAAGATTTTTGAATATTCTTATTGTGGAATATTGGTAACTAGTTACAATAGAAAATAGGGGAAAGAAATATGTAGGAAAATAACTATAATTGAAAACAGTAATTTGAAGTACTTGTTATTTAATCAGACTGTTGTTGCTTGATGCTTTTACATTCAGAGTGTGGAAAGTATCTGAAATTATTAAAAAATATTTTGCAGGTGCCTTGTTCTAGAGCAGATGTCTTCAACAGCAGACAGCTCACCATGGTGGAGAAGAGAATGCTCATGAAATTTCTGACATTTTGTTTGAACTATGAACAGCACCCCAAGGAATACCAAGGTAGTGTCTCACTGAACAAGGCACACTCCCTTCCTAGGAGTTCCTCCAGGGAGGCACAATTCTGAGAGCTCTCCTGTGTTTTCACGTGGTTTATTTTTACAGATTCATTTTTAAAGTATGCTTTAACCTTTTTGTGACCTTTTCACTTCAGTGTTAAATTCTTCTACTTAAGCACTTGCTCTTCTAGTTCCCACATCATTTATTATGTACATTTTTCTTTAACAGCAAAATTATATATTACAGCAAGGTTGCAAAATGCTTTTTGACATTTTTAAGTGTTTCCTCCCCTCCCCCAGGTATTTTTTAAAATAATGTGATATATTTAAATTTTCTGTTTTATTTTTTTGGATACTATGTAAATCTTTACAATGCGTTACCACAAAATCAGAAATTGAGAAAATGGAATTTTTTAACTAGGAAAGTAAATGTAATTTAATGCTCTTTAGTTGTAGAGGGCAAGTTCAAAGTGCTTTTATCAACTGTTGGCTTATTTAGATGAGAGGAAATCAGAATAGATTTGAGCTATAATATTTGAAGAATAACGAGTATTGGGTCAAAGAGGGAAATCAGTTTAACAGGAGGAAGGTGCTTTGGGTTTGTGCTCCTCAGGGTACAAAGAATGATGTCCTCAGTTCTTGGAGTCTAAAAGTAAACTAAGGCAAAGAGAAAAAATCTGTTAAAAAGAAATAGTGAGGAAAGAGGAGTACAAACATCAGAGAAAATTATTAAACATATGCAAGAGAAAAATAGTCAGTATCAAGATCTGGTAAGATTAAGAAAAGGAGAGTCTGTAATGAACTCCAGAAAATCCTGAAGGGGGAAAAACTCATTAGGCTGAAGTGGTTTATTGATTACAGGTGATCTCAGTTTGCTGCTGCTGGAAGAAATGGAGGTGCTCAGAGTGAGGATATTGGTGGTATTTAGAAAATTTATTAAGTAAAAAAAGGAGATGCCACATCAATTTTAAATGAATCCATTGATTCATGTACCTAAATTACATTAGATTTATTTTACTTCCAGAGACAGCTAAACAGATTTTGTTCCTACATTTTAAAATAGCCTGAGAAGTAATTGAGAATATTTTGAGTCAGATTAGGCTAATGTAAAAACTTCAGAAATTTAAAATTGCTCTTGATGAGATCATTGTATTCATGGGAAGGCAGACTTTTAATAGGAAGAGTTCATGAGTGTGAAGAATTTTTTAAGCTTTTTTTTTCTGTAAAATATGGAATTATATAAGAAGTTTGAAGTGAGGAAAACTTGAGAATTTTTTTAGAATGATTAAAAAAACCCTGTCATTTTATGACTTTCTGCATGGCTGTACAAAGAGCAGTAAGATACATTTGTAATAAAGCAGTGGTTGAATCTTGAACAGAAAATATATCTTGATAATACTGGTCTCTGCATTGATGGAAGTGTTTCTGAATTAGTTAGGAATTTATCCAGGACTGAAATAAGAGCAGATTTCTGAATAATATGGAAGTATGCTATTGCTTAAATACAATCTTTTCCTAGCAAAAAATGTTTCAGTTATGGAGATAACTAAAGTTTTTCAGAGATGTATCAATGCCAACATGCTTTAAACATCTCCCAGAAGACTTGTGTTTCTTTGAATTTCAAAATGTGCCGGCAATAATATTATTTTAAAGGGAAGAGAGCAGCAGCCCTTTCTGGTCTCTGTCTCATCCACATTTGTTTGTTGCCAGCAAGTCATCAAATCGAAATAAATATTGCACCTTCTCATCTTTGGATTGTGGCACTGTGTGAGGGGCTTCTCTGAGCATAAATATCCAGTCTAGCACTGGCAGTGTGGATGCAGCAGTCCTGTTCTGGAGTGGGTGTCATTTGGGGTAATATTTTGGGTAATTTACAGGAAACACCGTCCCAAGGCACTTCAATGGATTTTCGTCCACAGTCTCTCACTTTTCTCTCAGGATTGGGAAATGGAGTTAGATCAAGTCTAACAGAATGAATTGCTGATGCCACTGGGGACCCATAAAGTGGGTTTGTGATATTTTGAAATATTTTAATGGAGTGATATTTCTGTCTTCTGAGAAGACTCACTTTCTGGGAGTAGTTTTTCTAACTTTCATTGGCTTGGATGATCCATTTTCAGTGAGGTGTTTGTTGAAAAACTCACTCGCTTTAGTTTACTGAAATCCAAAAGCACTTGCTGGAGCTGAAGTGCAGGTGTGACATGTGCTCAGTGCCTCCTGTGCTTTTCCCTCAGACTACGAGAACAGCACGTTTGCTCAGTTCCTGCAGACACAGAAGTTGATTCCCAGCTTGCAGCACTTCATCCTTCACTCCATTGCAATGGTGTCAGAGACTGAGAGCAGCACTCTGCAAGGTCTTCAGGCAACAAGAAAATTCCTGCAGTGCCTTGGCCGCTATGGCAACACCCCGTTTTTGTTCCCTCTGTATGGGCAAGGAGAGATCCCACAGTGCTTCTGCAGGTAAGCCTCACTTACCCAGACATATATTCCAAAAAGGAAACTCTTGGTAATGTAAGAGGTATCATTCACTAGGATAATACTTTGCAACATTTTTCACTGTATTACAAATGCAGCTTGTAGTAGCAGCTGGCTGTGATGGCTGCCTGTGAGTAAGTGCTAGGAAATGAGAAAGCCATAATTTAACCCATATGTAGCTGCCCCTTTTTAAATCTGACAGAGATAGCTGTCCAAAAGGGTGACTGTGCATTTGGATAGTTTGAAAAAATTTGTATGTGAGTCTTCCCTGAAGCTGCAGGAACATCCATGTTGTCAATCTGTGTTACTAATTAATGCTGAGAATGCATCTGCCATTCACGGGTAGATATTTAATAATGAACTGGATTGGTTCTGAAAGAGGAGAATGGTACCGTGTGTCCAGTTTACAGTTAGATTTAAAACAAACCTTTCTACATCACAGACTTTTATACAAACAGGGCAATTGATGTGAAATCATGTATTGTGCTCTTGGTATCATTTTGTAGCTCTCTCTAGACTACAAGGTTCCAGCTCCTATGAACTGAACAGCAGAGGAGAACCCGTGCAGCCCTGTTTCACTGAGCCACTGCTACATTCTGACATCCCAAGCAGCAGCCATATGTTCTCCACTCCTTGAGCCTTAGAAAGCAAGTAAAACAAAAAAGCCCAGTTGATTCCAGGATAAACCAAGATCCACTTCAGCCCCCTGAACTGTGGCAGTGACAGTGCAGTCCTTGCTTTGACTCCTGAGGTGTCCCTGGGCTGGTGGCTCTGGCACGGAGCTGGTGCTTGGTGCTTTTGGGGACCATCAAGGATCTGTGTGCAGAAGGTGGGCGGTTTTGATTTTGGTTGTTTCCAACAGTTCAACTGCCTTTTAAGAGGCTGAAGGGTTTTTTTTATCTTTGCTTTTGCTGGCAAGCAGCCTTTCCATCTGCTCAATGTGGGTTTAATGTGGTAACCTGTAGGTCTGAAGTAAACATTAGCTCTGTTTAAAAAAAGCAGCTTTGCCTGGTGAGGCCAGTTTGAGTGATATATTTGTACATCAATCTTTTAAATAGCAATGCAGGGTCTTACCTGCTTTGTTTGGTGCTGGACAAGTTCTACTTTTAACATGTGTGCTACTATGAAATTGTGGTTTACAGCACGTTGTTGGGTATTCCTGTTTGTCTCTGTGATAGATTCTGCTTCTCTTCTCCAGAACAATACTTAAATTACTGCCAGAAGAATGGCCTTAGCAGCTTGAGCCTGCTTGCCTGTGTATATGATGGATGTAGTTATATGTTGATAGAAACATTCTGGAATAATTCTGCTCCATTGAATAGAAATGTTATTTGCTACCATCTTTTGTCAGTAGTCTTTCATCTGCTCCTTAAGCTGTATTTATATTGTGATTTAAAGTGCAGACCTATGTAATTAGGTGATTGGACAGACAATTTGTGAACGAGAATTGGGGTTAGGTAACTACTCTGGATACAGTCATGCAACAGAACTTGTGTTTCTGGATTTTATGAATGTCTTTGTGTCTTTATAGGACTTCATGCAAGGCCAGGTATCTGTATGTGACCAGCAGATTAATAAATCAGAATATTATCAGCGCCATTGAAGTAGTACAATTTTGGCAGCTCAACCTTCCTTGGCTTCAAATACCTGGGGAAAAAAGTAAATTCAATAATTAAAATTAAAATTTTGCTTGCCTTTTTTTTCCCTGTAGGTCCTTATCCATGTAATTTTTCTTGCATTCTCAAAATCCCTTCAGCTTATTTTTTTTATCTAATAACCAGCACATGCAGTTTTCTGATCTGTAACAGCAATATATTTCAAGAGTTAGCAGTAGAAGTGTCTAGAAGTATTATAAACATTCTTACCAGAAAATCATTCTGTGATGACAGGAATTCTTCAGATGGCCTGAACTTTCTATTTAAGATCACTGGTTGCTGCATTTTAGGGTTTTTTTGCTAAAATGTGTAAGTTCTACAACAAAGAGGGTATTTCAATAGTTGAAGCAAATTAATCTGTCAAACCAAAAAGTAATTATACTTTTAAAAGGTTTGTATGACAAACATTCTAATACAAAACTTAAAAAAAAATGTCATTTGTTTTTAAGTGAACAATTTAGGAGGCAACCATAATATTTTTTGAGATTAATCACAATTTTTAAGGGTCTTCTGCCCTCAGGATTGTGTCTTGCTCAAAGTGAGCCGTATCTGAAGAATCCCGCTGGGGCTGTGGAGTAAAGCAGCAACACCAGAGCCTATAGATCACAGCCTACAGCTTTTATCACCAGCTTATCAGAGGAAGGTGTCACCTGGCCTGTGATTTCTAACCACTGTTCTATATTCTGCTTTAATGTAAACCTCTTAAGCGTTTCTTGCAGCCAGTTACACTGTGTATTCTCATCAAGGCTACTGTTATAAATGGCACACATGCATATTGATGGGAATGAGTCAAAGACATTTGTAAGTCACATCCTTGCATCCCAAATGAATCCTGCATAAACACCACAACCTTTTAGAACTGCTGATGACACTTGAGTGAGCAGAAGTGCTCTTCACTCTTTATTGGTTTAAGCAGGGATGGTTTAGGAGAGAAAATTAAACTTTTATGTCTCTGTAATGTTCATCCCAATATGGTGAGGTGCAGATGTGAGGTTTCTGTCTCCATAAATTGGAGTCGTGGAACAAGGAAGGTCATTGGAAGCCTCCTGCTCTCCTGAGCTGACAAGCAGCAAAACTTTAGTGGCCTTTAACAGCTTCCTTTGCTTCCTTCTTGGTACAAAACTGTTCTGACTCTTCCTTTCTAATGATGTAGCAATAGTCTAATGTTAAGTAAAAATGAATATAGTAATATGTCATTCTTTAGGAAAATCCAAACAAGCCTTTACATCTGGTACTATGTTTGCTTTGTGAACACACTGAATTTGGGGCAGAGCAGGCAAAGTTTCTCTTCAGTTTGGTTTCAGATTCTTTCCTCTGGACTCATGCAAATATGAACAGGCAAATGGGATTGAGTTTCTGAGAAGCAGTAGTTTTTTTCCCATGTGAACTTTTAGAGGGAATTGGTGACTGTCCACTGTGTCATCTCACAAAGGTTCTACAGGTGACATGTCGTGTCTCTTGTGTCTTTGTTAAGAGTTATCCAAAAACTGACAGATGTCAGGGTGGTAGTACATGCTGGAATATCCTCAGCTGCTTTGCCAGAGGAATTGGTGGCTCCCTGACTTTTATGGGTAGTTGGCTAATGATGTATATTTCCTATAAACAGACTTTGAATTTTCCCATTGCGGGCAGTGTCACCTTTTGTAGTAGTTCCTACAGATTCTGGCTGAAATTGTAATTTTTGTCTCTGTGACAGTGACAGCAGTAATTTAGTGATGGAGGAAAGATCTGATTAAGACAGTTCCATCTCTTTCAGTGCCCATATTTACAGGAAGATTAAGAGGCCAGGCTAAGATGAATAGTGTGATCGATTCCAAGGGTTCCTGTATATATTTAAAAATGAATAATCAGTTTTACCTTTACATATGCACTATTGTCTGCTGCAGATGTCAGAGCTTCTGGGGTAGTCTCAGGTCCTTTAAAATTCCCAATTATGTCCCTCTTACAATCTAGGAAGGCTTTAGTAGTCTGAAATCAAGACTGGACTTCAGGAAACCTGACTGCAATAGTTTATTAAAAATTGGGTACACCATGTTTTTCAGCTAGATCTATACATGAGTATCGTGTCTCTGCATGTTAGCAAGATGCAGAACTTTTCTGTGTATGAATTGTATGATTTAGCATATTAATGAGAAATTCAAACAATGTTAATTCCTGGTAACAATCAGGTGTGACAGATTTGAGTCTCAGCACATGTGAAACAATCACAGGTGATTTAAAAAACATAATGAGATACGAGTTCAGTCCTCCATTTCAAAATACCTAATTTTCATATTTATCTAACTCTTATCACTTATAATTATTCCATTTCTTTGGACCAGAAAATGTAATTGGAATTACTGACAACTTAGCACTATTCCTTGGGTTGTACTAAAATACTGAATAGTACCAGTAGCTGCAGTGCTGCTTTCCTCTATTGTTTTCACTTGCATTTCAGGGAAATAATAAAACTTCAAATGTAGTTTGGCCTTTAAAGATAAACTTGATATATTTCTTCTCACTTTGTTGGCAGATTAATGCAAAATGGGCAAGCAGAGTTAGCAGGATTGTTTGTAGGATCAGTTGTTTGTTTTTCCCTCTAAGGAGAAACTCTCTCTTGGGATAAACATGAGAGAAGTGAGATAATCCATCATTCTGAGACCTGTTCACTAGTGATGGATGGATAGATTGGTAAAGTAACTCAATAATCTTCATTTTTTTCAGGTTATTCACAGATCAGTGAGCCTTGTCGTTAATACAGCTATGGAATGCTTTTGTGTCCTTGCCCACAATATTTCTCAGAATTTGACAGCAAAAGACTTTTAATTTGGAAATAACCTTTGTTATGAAATGCATTAAGTGGATGAAACTTGGAGAATACCTTCTCATTTTAGATTTTATCTTCTCAGTGAGTGTTTGTCAATTCTTTGTTTAAAAATTAATTGCAAACATGAGAGCTGTTCTGCTCCTTGTTATTTCTGACTAGAAATTGTGTTCTGCAGGAGTTTATACCTCGTGAAGGCCTTCAGCCATTAGAATCTATCACATGGGATGCTCTGAATCGTGTGGATGTTGTCAGTGTATTGATTTCCCATCCCTAAGTAGGCATGGAAAAGTTTTCAGTCAAGAAATTGTACTGAGGGGTCAGACTTACATTGTCCTACTCTCATTCTTGATCATCTTGGTTCATTTCAAAAACATATTTGGAACCTAAAAGCACAAAACACAAATGCTAATTGTGAGATGCTTTTTCAGGGTTTAATAATTAGGATAATGGTGATAATAGGAGGGAAATGTATCTTAATATATTATTTGGTATTACCTCTTACCGCTCCCTTAGCAAGGAAATTCCTCCCTGGTTGTGTGGGGATGTGCAGATTGTGCCTTACAAGGTCTTCCTGAGAATTCTGACTCAGACATATGAATATTTGCAGCATTATCAGGAGACCTGTGGAAATTACATGATTGTTTATTACTGAAGCAAATCTGAGATGAGGAGGCAAATTTCATTTAGCAGAGTCCTTTTTCATTAAAACAGAAGACAGAGAAAGGTAGCTTCCTAAACATGACAGAATTGATAAAAAAGCCCTTGAATTTTATTGAAGATTAAGAGAACTGGAATTTTTGTGTCTTTTCTGGAGGCAGAGAACACATAAATGGGTTTTATAGATGAGCTAATGTTTAGTGACTGGTTCTAGTGCCTGGGTTTTGTGCCTTGCCCTGCAGTCCTGCTCTCCCCAGCTTCTCTGGGAGGGCAGAGCTGTTGTGTAATTGCAGCTGAATGACCTTGGGTGAGGAGCAGCTGCTTCTCCAACAAGGTCCGTGGGGTTGAGCCAGCTCCTATCCTTCCACCTCCCCCAGAGAGGAGCCTTGGGAGTGCCTCTCACAGCAGCACAGAAACAACTGGACTCTTCTATTTCCTTTTTTCTTTTTTTTCCCTCTCCAGCTCTGTGGCAATTTCTTACAGTTGCCACAATGCTTTAACCGTAATTTCTAGGCCACTTAAACACACTGCCTGATGATTTCTCACCTAACCTTCATATAAATCATCTGTTTCTTGAGCTTAGAATCCCAGAGAATGATTCTTAACCTTGATTCGCTAAGAAGTAGTGTTAATTGCAATATCCTTGAAAAAATGAGGTTGATAATGTGGTTCATTTTAAGAAACAGCACTTTTATATTGTGACAAGTGTAGCCCTGGTTTTGTGCCTGAGATGTTTTGGTTTTCTGAAATTATTTTCCCAAGGAATTTTCTGTAAACAAGAGACATGTTTTTGTAAACTGTACCTATGTTATTCATTCCTTTTCCTAGGAGGGGCTTCTTCTTGATGTCCCTCTGGTCTGGCCAATGTGATTGAAGAGGTTTGTCTTTGTTTCACCAATCAAATTGGTCTGTGTAGAATAGTATATAAGGGAGACACATCCCAAGAATAAAAGAGTCATTTTCAGCCTTCTGAAACTCAGAGTCTGTGTCGTTGTAGTGTAAAACAGCATCAGACAAGAGTCATCAGTAACATGGCACTTTTATCAGCAATAAGCTGCAGTTGTTTAAATTACTAACAGTTGAAATGAAAGGACAGATTAAACATGGTCTTATTTCTGTCAACAGAATTTCCTCAGGTTTAGAAACACCCTAAGAAATCTACACTGGCACAAAGCAAGGCTGAAGTATAGGAACATAGAAATACACGATGAATTAAGATTTTTATTGCATCATCTTCTAACATTTGAATTTGGGAAATGAAATTGGAATCTTGGGTCTGTAAAAGGAAGCAGTGACTGCCTTCCCAAACCCCAAAACTTGTACATCACATGATAGGAACTCAAATGTTAAAACTCCTGAAATAGTTGCACTTCAGTGCAGTGTGGTCATTCAGAATCCATGAACAATAAATACCAATCCTTGCCAGACTGATGAAATAGACTTAAATTACCCCTATTTCATAATTATGGAGAGAAGTGCACAGAGGGTCTATTTAGGGTCAGTGATAAGTAGATAGAGCTTTGTGCTCTAAACAAAACCAAGCACACCAGTTTTTATCTTGTCTGTTTTACTGGCAGATACTGTATTCACTACTAGAATGTTTCACAGGATATGTATGTATATCTCTATATATACAGGCTAAATTCCATATAATTTTCTATATTTCTATATATACAGTCTATATTCCATATAATAAAAAGGAGCATTTTCTTAGTTTTAAAGTTAAATTTGGTTCTTAAATCCCTAGAAAAGCTGTGAAACATGAAACTTCCTAAAACATTACATATGACTGGGCTACTTTCTTTTTTCCTAACCCCTCTCTCATCCCTGGTGGTTTTTCCTAGAGCTATCACCATTGCTGCCAGCTGAGTCTCTCCCCATAAGAAGTTTGCTGGAGCTGAAATGAGCCCAAGTCCTTGTTTGCCCCCTGCCACCCCAGCTCTGCCATTCCAGCTCCTCTTCCTTCAGCATTTCCCAGTCACAGTCTGGTTTTCCAGAAGGGAGGGGAGATCTGGGGAAAGAAATCATCTTACTGTGGGCTACAGGCTCAAAATACTCTGTGAGTGAACTGAGTGCTGGTGGGTAACTACAGGAACTTTGTGACTGGTTTAGAACTGTCGTGTTGCTGAGTGGATTTAGACCGTAGGCTGATTCTCTAATCTTACAGGACCTTTTTAAATTTCACAGGATTAATGAACAGAGCCTGCAGGAAAAACTCAAAATATTTGACTCTTCATCTGCTTCCTTAAGCATTTATGTCACATATTTTCCTTTCCATAGTTCTCCAAATGCCAGGACAGTTCAGGATGACATTGATTATTTTCTTCATTAGTTTTTTGGTGCTGTTTTGTTGGAGGGGAGATTTTGGTGTTATCCAGGTGGATGCACACACTGAGTTTTGACTTTGGTATGGGAACCCTTGTGTTGGGAAGATTAACCGTCAATTTTTGTAGCTGTAGCTATTTTATTTGTTTGATTTGTCTGGACTCTACTTGTTAATGTTTTTCGAACATAGCAACATTGGAGGAAAGGCTGATGTTCATGGGGCCTTTCAGGAAGCAGAATTTAACATAAGAACCAGGTCACAGCTTGCTCTGTGTGTAAAAATAAATTGAAAGAGGACAATTCATTTCAGCACTTGCCATGTTTTTCTTTGATCTTTCTCCAAAGCTTGCGCTGCTGTACATGCAGTATTCAGCTTTTAGGAGAGAAGCAAGTAGCTTTTACTACAGAAAAAATGCAGTTAAAAATAGTAAATTTTAAAATTAATCACAATATGCATTTTAGAAAGCAAAAGACAAATTACATGCTAGAAATAAAAACTAGATTTTGATGAACAATTATTTGATACAGTTTTATTTTTTTTTTCAGAATGAACTAAGGCTAAGTCTGTAATTTGAGTGTGTTTGTGGTATCTCAGTGTTAGAAATTGAGATGTCAAATGGAGAGACATTCTATTTTTGTTAAATTAATATCACAGAGCATTACATCAAAGCAGTAAACTCCTCTTGTATCAACAGATGCAGCAACCCCAAAGCCTATTTTCTCTCTTGTTACATTACTGTTTAATTAAAGAAAACAACTAGTTGGAGGCAGTTACTTTCTGTGAAATGTAATGAAGATTTATTTTGTAGGTGACCTTCACTGTATTAGCTGAAACAGTAATCAGTAAAATTAATAGAATAATCAAATTATATACAAACTCATAAATCACTGTGAATATGCTGTCAAAAATGCAGCTTTTAATATGTCCTATTGTTGCACAGCTGTATTAAAAATTGCAGCTGCTGATTTCTGCCTCAATGGGGCCTGAAATGGCATTTAAAGGCTGTGTATGATGGAGAGCTACCAGGCCAAAAATTTTCACAACTGTTAATTTAGCTGTAATATGATTTGATGTCACTGGGGCAAAGTTGAAGCGGAGTACAGTGTTGTTGCTATCTTTCAGCAAAACTTGAATTATTGGTGGAGGCAGTCTCCAGTTAATTAGAGTAATATCAGTTTAAATGTCTGTCATTTAGGGTTAATGGTATCAAAGAGTTGCCTTGTACTTGAAGTGCAGTCAAATCATCTTGAATAGCCCATTGTATGAAAGTAATGCCAGCACAATGATTTTATTTGTCATAAATTATTGGGTGTAGCAGAGTTTTTGAAGATAGTGAATATTTGGACTGTGAGTGAATCACCTAGCCTGGGCCTCAGATGAAGGCCTGTAAGGCCTCAGTGGCGCAGGTGGAAATTCAGCTGCCAAGTCTCTGGCGCAGTGAGAATTGCCCCTTAAGGTGTTAACAAGGCACAGAGAGGTTTCTAATAGATAACATGTATAGTTAGTAGTCTGAACACCAGTAGCTGCCTTAAGAGTTTGGTCAACAATGAGTGTTTGCATTCTTTTCTCTGCTGTGTGCCAATGAAGAGCTGCTGTGGATATAAACTATATGGAAATGTATAAAAGTAGCCATCTTAGCTAAATAAAGCAGAACATAGCTGTTAACCATATTGGCTTGATCTGCGTTCTCTCTATACTCCAACTTCCTTTTTATCTCAGGCCAACCCTGGTAATAATTGGGGTGCCATTTAGTGTAATATTTCAGTTTCTGTATTTAAATAATTTTGGCAAATTCTTTCTAACTGTGTCATTTTTCATGCTAGGCTGTTTTAATAGGTGTTTTGGCTGTCTGTGATTGTTTAGCAACACAATCAAAATTCCTTTCCATTTCCATTTAAATAGAGAAGTTTTGTGCTGGTCTATGAAAACAGGTCGTGCCCTTCTCCCCTGGATAGCAGGTTACTCTTGGAAAGAAGTAATTCACATTTTTGTGCAGCCAAGCAGCAGAATTCTTTCAAAGCACACTAGAAAAGTAAAGTGTATATATCAAAACCCTCTGGCTGTGGTTGGAGTCAAAAGAAAACTGTAATTATTGTTTTTAATGAAGGAATCTAGCTCAAGTTAATCGCGCTATTCTTATATGCAAGATATGAAATAAACTCCTCTGAATTGATTTGAAAGATCCTGATAGCTGCTGTGTCAAGCAGGAAGCTGTCGATTGCAGCATTAGAGAGAATAAACCCATAGCTCTAGGTCCTCTAAGAATTCTTCAGTGGATGTTTAACCTTTGTGTCATCTTCAACAATCTCCAAACAGGAATTTTGGGATGTACCTCTGGTTTTCCATAGGAGCAGGGATGTTTTTAGGGACCTGGTATTCCGTCGTGTCCTGTGGTACTTGGTGATGCTGACAGCTCCTTGGGCTGCTGGCCTGGGAGTGCAGAGATGGGCTTGGTGACACTGTGCCCCTGGCTGGGCTGCACCAGTCCTGCAGGTCAGAAGGGATTGTGGGACTGACTGTCTTTGAACTGGCTCATCTGACATTAGAATGACAAAATAATGCCATTTTTGGAAGTCAGGTTTGCAAAGTGAAAGTTTTCAAGTTTGTAATCTGTGAAGAGATATCAAAATGCTTTCATTTTAAAATCACAGAATCAGAGACTGGTTTGGGTTGGAAGAGACCTTAAAGCTCATCCAGTGCCACCCCCTGCCATGGGCAGGGACACCTTCCTCTATCCCAGGTTACTCCAAGCCCCATACAACCTGGCCTTGAACACTTCCAGGGATCCAGGGGCAGCCACAGCTTCTCTGGGCACCCTGTGCCAGGGCCTCCCCACCCTCACAGAGAAGGATGTCTGTACAATCTAAACCTACTCTCCTTCAGTTTAAGGCTGTTCCTGATGCCTAGAAGGCTGACCTGAAACAGAGACTAGACAAGACTAGAGAATAA
>JANPWX010019087.1:54397-85283 GCA_024734555.1 Trochalopteron elliotii
ATGATTGTATTGTATTCTTGGAGTCTATTGATTAGTCAGAATACATAAACAGGCCTCATGATTTATCAGTTCCTCAAATTCGGCTTCTGTTAATAGAGGGAAGTTTGTCTATCTTATCTCAGCAATATCTAGTTTAACTAAAGTCTTTAATTCTTAAAAATTAATGTCTCAAGACCATTAATAGCAATTGGTAAGAAGCAAATTCATATCCGGTTGTCAGTGCAGCTGGCTCTGTGCTTGCAGAGGCAGCTTGCCCAGGTTACAAATGGCTCACTAAGTACTGCAGAAATGCATTGTGCAGTGGTCATTCCCAGTTTATAGCTCCTTCCACAACCCTCCAGGCTTCATCCATGCCTTAAGGCAGTGATTTTTTTCTCTATTTTTAATATTCCTGGTTTAGTACACATAAGGAAAATATATACTTTATCTACAGCCTTGATTTTCTTCTAAAATTTTAGGATAGAGTTTAATTAAAAGTCTCTAAACATCACCAAAGTTTATTCCAGCTTTTTTCTAGACGTGGCTAACATTGCTTTTTCACATTTTCCTACCCATGGCTGTATATACAGAGAACAGTAGATTTCATACCCAGCTCTACAATTATTTTTATCCTTTTTCTATAGTCCTTTTTATAGTTTTTGAAAATAAGATTCAGGCAAGACAGGGTGAAAGAATAAAAATTTTAGACATCCCTATTTTAAGGTTTTAGTAATGCACTTGAAAATACCTGGGGTTTATGTATTGTACTAGATCTGCTGTTTTAGTAAGTTTGTAGAACATCCTGAGTTCTTGGTAGAACTGTGTTGCTCTGTGTTGGGGGTTAGGTCTGTTCCTTTTTTTTTACTCTAAAGAATTTTTTCCCCCATAAGTTACCAAGGAAACCAAGTGTTGGATACTTAAGAGTACTTGACCCAAACAAAGAGGTGGCCAAAGCTCGGAGGGAGAGATAAAGCGAGTTTTGGGGCAGGTAAAGGACAGAGCTTGAGGCAGCAGGGCACTCTGTTTTTTGGCGTTCGGGAGAACGGCTGGGTTGCTGCTTGCTGCCAGAGGAGTTCATTGTGGCCAAAGGGGTCCGGTCCTGGGAAATCTACTATCATCTGCTCGCTCTGGAATTCTAAGCTCCTCTGCCGCCCTGCTGGGGCTGGGCCAGCCCTGCTCCGCCTTCGGCTTCTTCGGCACTGCTCCTCTTGCTACAGTGTGACCCTGCACCCCCTGCCCTGCTGGGACATCCTGCCGTTCAGCTGCCAGCCTGGGACTTTTCTCCATTCCAGCTTGGTGTTCTGAGAATTCCTGCAGGGGCACCGAGACCGAACTCCCCATGGTTTTTGTAAAGCAAAGCCCTCAAGGTTCTTGGTATTGTTTTGTTATTAATGCTGTAGTTGTTTTTTTTTGTTTTGCTTTGTTATACATACTAGTAAAGAACTGCTATTTCTATCCCCAAATCTTTGCCTGAAAGCCTCTAACTGCAAATTTATAATTGGAAAAGGGGGGGGTGGGTGGTTTACATTCTCCATTCCAAGGGAGGCTCCAGCTTTCCCTGGCAGATACCTGTCTTTCCAAACCAAGGCACTGTTAGAAAATGAAAACCACATCATATTTCTGAGGCTGAGAAAAAACCCACATTGAATCTATGATAATGTTGTTGCTTTTCTCTGTGTTTATTGTATGTCCCTTTTTTGGGTACATGTAAAATTTCATCATAATGGTGGGCATTTTATATTGATCACACTTAACATATGTTTCCAATTATATAATTCTGTCTCAAAATGGAAGAGATATGATAAATGGACATTTATACATCTGTGATAAAAAGATAGAGCAAACAGCCAGTAATTTACATATCTGCTGAAATACTGCAGACTGGCTTTGTCAGTGCTGCTGAGTCCATTTCAAGGATGTCGCCCTTAGTCCATTAGTTTTGATAATGAGCCCTATAAAGTACATTTATAACTCGTGGCACTGCAAGGAGATGGATTCTAATTTTCATCCTTTTATCCAGACACACTGAAAGAAGGTCAATGGAGGGTTCACTGTGATTCATTGTTGCAACACAGATCAGATGACAGAGACCTGATAATGTCAGTGCAGAAGAGTTTGCTGCGTGCAGACGCACTACTTGAAAGAAATTTTCTCAGCATCACTCTTTGAAGTAAAGTAGGACTGAAATTAAAAGCTCTCTCTCTCAGTTTAAAATCTTATCACACATATGACCTGCTGCTATTCCTGAACAAAGGAGAGGAAACAACACTTAGCAGGAAAAGAAAATGTGTCTTTGCTTTCACCAGCTTTGAGTGATGCAACATGACATTTAATCAACCTTTCCCCTTCCATGATGTTTGGGGGGTGGTAGGGAAGTTGTTTCATAAACAATAAGAAAGGTTATAATTAGAAATTACCTGAAGCAGCTCTACTTCCTTGTTTATTTGCAGTATTCAAATGAGAGCTCGAGGATGAAATCACTGGTGTTAACAGTTAGGAAAAACTTGTTAAAGTTGCAAGTGAAACACATTGGATAGGATTTGAAACTGAAGAATGTTAGATGTTAAACAGTGCTTGTACTGTTGTCAAGGTTCCTGTTGAATTTGAAAATAGGAATATATGTAGCAGAATTTCTCAGAGCGCGAAGGCACGATTTATATTTGGATTGAGGTTTGAGCTACCCCAGCCTGGGCCCCAGATCCACGCCTGTGAAGCCTGTGGCGCAGTTAGAAAAGTATGTGGCGCAGTTAGAAATAGTGTTAAGGTATTATCTTAGGACAGTGGTTTTTATAGGCATTAATAGGTATAGTTTGTTGTGTGAACACTTTAGCCACCTTAAGAATAAGATAAACAATGTCTGTTTGCATTTTTCCTTATGCTGTATACCAATGAGAAAACATTTGTAATTGTAAGCTATATTGAAGTGTATATAACCTGCCATTTTAGACGGAATAAACTGGAGAACGTATGTTGACCATATTGGTTGTATCTGCGTTGCTCTGCCCAGCTTCCCATATTTTAAGGGGTCCCTGTCTTTGTATGGCACCCGAGCAGGGCCCCTTCGCTTAAATGCGGTCTCTTGCTTAAATGCGGATTAGTTTCAATACAGTTTTTTGTTTCTCTTTTTTTTTCTTTTTCGCTTAAATGCGGTTTCGATTTTAATACAGTGTTTCGTTTAAATACGGGAAGTCTCCGCGTTTGTTCCTAAAACGGGACTGAAAATTCCGGAGCTGAGAAGCTGGAAAAATGAGTTCGCCCTGCCTCATACACGGAGCAACAGCGACTCGTCGTTGCAGAAGGTAAGCCACAGTGCTCAAACAAAGGAAGAAAAAGGAAAAATGGATAGAGAATTGCAAGCAGCGATGTGGCTCCTCTTAAATGTTATCTCTAAGAGAGGTGAAAAAATAAAAGAAAATGACCTAGAACAGTTAGACCTGTGGGCCAAGAAGAGAGGGAAGTTAAATAAGCCATCACTGGCGTTTAGTGAAATAGAATGGCGTGAAACAGGAGATATGCTGTGGGATTGTGCAATTGGAGGCGGGAAAGATGGAAAAACAGCTCAAGAACTTGGCGCAGTTTGGAAAAAAGTTCTAGTTACCTTGCAAACTGTCTCAGCTGAAAAAAAGGCAGCCAAGGCCGCCATTCAGGCTCTTGAAGGAGCAGTGGATGAAAGGAAGGAAGTACAGAAACCCTCCAGGGTTGCAAAGTTCTTTGGTATTTATAATACCCGCCCCATGAAAGGAGCAATGGCGCTGGTCAGCTCCACTCTGCAGGATGTCGTAGACCGCGTGTCTCAGGTGGCGGAAGTTTCTCTGCCGGTGCCAAAGCAGACTGAGAGAGAACAGGAAGTAGCACAGCCGCCCCATTCTGGGGGCGTGGTGAAAGACGAGGAGTCAGGCAGAGCCGAGGGCGGAACGGGGCTGGCACAGGGGACGAAGCAAGGGCGTGGAGTGAAAAGTGGAGGCAGGAGCGAGGCGGCACAGCCTCCTCCCTCCCCCGAGAATAAGGAAGTGGTAGAGGCTGCGCAAAAAGGGGCAGCCCCGCCTCACACAGCAGCAGCAGCAGCATGTCCCCTCCCCCAAGATTCTGACTCAGAGACTTCAGAGTCCGAGAGTCCCGCTTCCAATTCCCAAGGCAAACAGCGGTCGCAGAAAAAATTACAGAGTGCAAATGAATTACAACAAATAATAACCAAGCTCGCTGAACTTGCGGCCCGACAAGACTAATTGGAAAAATGAACCACTGTGGTTCCTCAGCCTTGGTCTCAGGTACAACATAACCCTCTCCCTCCCTTGCCGACAGCTCCCCCTGCACGGTTGGTTTTTCCTTCAACACAGCAGGTGTCGCTGCCAGCAGCTCCAAAAAATCCAATTGAGAAACGTTGGGCTCTGGTAGTCAAAGATGCTATTTTGGATGGAGATTGGCAGGCCGCCAATTCCTTGGCCTGCCCTGTCATTGTCAATAACGGGCATGCTACCTGGGAGCCTCACGAATGGAAGGTGTTGCAGTCTGCGAAACAAACAGTCACTAATTATGGAATCAGATCAGAAGCTGCCAGGAACATCATTCAATACATATTTACAGCAGATGTCCTTTGCCCTGCTGATTCTGCCAGCATTGCATCTCTGCTGCTAACACCGTCACAATTCCGCATTTTTAAAAGGGAATGGAAATGCTTGGCAGTTGAAGAAGCCAACAAACATCAAGTGTTGGGAGATCCTTTGTATGCACTCCAGCCAGACATGCTAACAGGGCAAGGACCATATGCTACGACAAATGTACAACTTACCTATCCCACTAAACTCCATCAGCTGTCTCAATCGCTGGCTCACAAAGCCTTGCTTTTAGTTCCAGACAAAAAGAAGCCAGCACTCTATTCTACCAAAAAGCAAAGAGCCACAGAACTCTTTGGACAATTTATTGACAGACTGTCAGCTGCTCTAAAAGATGCACCAGACATGTCACCAGAGGTAAAAGGACATTTGTTTCGTTCTCTTGCTTTTGAGAATGCCAATTCACGCATGAGAACCATTCTGGCCACACTCCCCCAAGGCAGTCCAGTGGATGAAATGCTGATGAGGGCCACCTGAACTGAACAAAATAACCAGACTGCAGCGTTCACAGCAGCCATGCATGATGCCATGCAGCAACAAGGACATACCATTGCAGCTGCCTTGTCAGGTGGCAAAATTAATAACCCCAGCCACAGCAACAGAACTCTATGCACCAACAAACCAGCTGGCATCATTTGCTTCCCATGTGGCGAAACAGGCCATGTCAAACAAGCCTGTCAAAAGACTGTGTGGTGTCACAAATGTAATCTTGACACCCATGCCACTGAAGCTTGTCGCAAGTCAGGAAACTTTAAACGCAATGCATTAAGGCACCGTGCAAAGACACAAATCGATGCCTTGACACAGAAGACCCCGAGAACGGTTTCTTGGTGAGAAACAAGCCCGCCACTTGGGGGAGCCTCGGCATGGATGTGGCAACAACAATAGAAGTCACCTTACAAGATAAAGAAGTAGCGCTAATTCCTACAGATGTGTCTGTCTTCTTCACCTTAGACTTAAAAAACCGCCCATTCAGGAAGGTACAATTGCAGCGTGGTTCCCACTGCATTCAACTAAAACCTCTGCTCGACACAGGATCGGACGTTTCGATTGTCATTCTAATGTTCTGGCCACCTGATTGGCCTTTGCAAGCTCCGAGCAGCCACATCGTAGGAGTAGGCGGAATGAAGATTCCTTCAGTAAGCAAAGATCTCATCAGCATTACTTTTGAAGACAATCAAGTTATTGTAACTCAACCATACGTCATGACTCTGCCCATAGAGCTTCCAGGACTGATAGGCAGAGATGTGCTGTCTCAACTTGGCGTGGTTTTGACCACAGACCAGCATTTTCCTTGACGGCCACTGCAGAGCAGCCGCCCATTCTGAAAATCACCTGGTTGACTGAAACCCCTGTTTGGGTCGAGCAGTGGCCAATGACCAAGACAAGGCTGCAAATTGCAGAACAACTAATTTGAGAGCAACTTGATGCTGGACACATTCAACCCTCTGTGAGCCTGTGGAACACTCCAATTTTTGTTATACCAAAGAAATCAGGTAAATGGAGACTGTTGCATGACCTGCAAAAAGTTAATGCACAAATGCAGGCAATGGATGCTTTGCAACCTGGCCTGCCAGCACCAACTATGGTACCGCAGGGATGGAGCATCGTTATCATCGATCTAAAGGACTGTTTCTTTACCATCCCACTCCATCCACATGACACCCAATGCTTTGCCTTCACGGTGCCATCTATCAACAGAGCAGCCCCAACTAAACGATATGAATGGGTTGTACTACCCCAAGGCATGCGCAACTCTCCCACCACGTGTCAGCTGTTTGTTGATTGGGCTTTGTGACCAATTTGCCAACACTTCTCCAACGCAATAATTTATCACTACATGGATGATATTCTTATTGCCACCAAGCAACCATTAGCAGAAGCAAGCTTAAACTGGTTGGTTTCGCAGTTGAAGCATCATGGACTGACAGTAGCTCCAGAAAAAATACAGCGATCAGCTCCTTGGAAATATTTAGGCTGGCTGATCACAGACGCGGAGATTCGTCCGCAGAAAATTACTTTGCATGCCAACATTTCCACCTTGCATGATGCTCAAAAACTCTTTGGAGACCTACAATGGGTTCGTACCATTGTGGGAATCACCAATGATGATCTACAACCATTTTTGCCATGGCTTCATGGCAGTGATGCTAACAGCCCTCGAATTTGCACCCCCAAACAGCAAAATGCTCTGGTTCATGTATCAGAAAAACTGCAATGTGGTTGGAGTGCTCGCCGTGTGGAACATCTTCCATTGTCACTTTTCCTCTCCAACGCTGATGCCTGCCCATTTGCCATTGTTTTTCAATGGCAAAAGAAAAAGGGGGAGACCCAATCCGGCTGGGAGTTTGGCTCTGCAGCAATTTTACTTGAATGGGTGTTTTTACCTGTTCAACCAAAGTGTCGAGTTATGAGCAGAACAGATGCTCTTGCTGCATTGATACGAAAAGGCAGAGACAGAATTGTAGAAATAGATGGAAAAGAACCAGCAGATATCAGTGTTCCCGTGAAAGATGAAGATTTAGAATGGCTGTTGAGACACTCCGTTGCATTGCAAGAAGCGCTGTTAGGTTTTGCAGGTGTGGTTCACAATAAGCAACCAAAAGGCCCGATGTGGCATCTGATCAAGCATCATCAGTGGTTGGAAAGACCTTTGTGTTCACTGAAACCAGTTGAGGGAAGGACAGTTTTTACTGATGCCGGCCGAAGAACACAAAAGGCTGCGTGTGTTTGGCAACAGCAAGGGAAATGGTTGCAGCATCTAATTAAGGGTGAAGTAGGAGACAGTCTACAAACCCTTGAATTGAAGGCTGTGTGTTGGGCTTTGCAAACCTGGAACAAAGAACCACTCAACGTCGTTTCAGATTCTTTGTATGTAGTTGGAGTTGTGCAGAGAATTGAAGATGCACTCATCAGACAAACCCAGAATCAACGCCTTGGAGAATTGTTTTTGCAGTTGCGCAGCATGCTGAAACAGTGTCAGCATGTTTTTTGTGTCATGCACATTCGGAGCCATCAATGCAACAGTGGTTTGGGGGAAGGCAATGAGCGAGCAGATGCGGCAGTCAGCTGTGTTGTCCATGTTCCCCCACAGAACAAGTTTGAAAGGGCTCGCAACAGTCATGAAACATTTAATCAAAATGCTAGAGCCCTGCACCGACAATTTCAGATTCCCCTGAAGGATGCACAAGGGATTGTACGTGCTTGCCCTCAATGTAGTCATCATGGGCCTGGCCTTGGGCTAGGCACAAACCCAAGGGGACTGAAAGCTCTAGAATTGTGGCAGATGGATGTAACTCACATTCCAGAATTTGGAAGACTGAAATATGTCCATGTAACTGTAGATACCTACTCAAAGTTTATTTGGGCAACAGCACAAACAGGGGAAAAAGCTTTGCATGTTGAAAGACATTTATCTGCCTGTTTTGCAGTAATGGGTGTACCTGTGGAAATTAAAATGGACAATGGTCCAGCTTATTTCAGTCAGCGAATTGCTAAGTTTATGCAGAAGTGGGGGGTGAAACATACCACTGGAATCCCTCACTCTTCTACAGGTCAAGTTATTGTGGAAAGAGCCAATCATACCTTGAAAGAATATTTAGCAAAGCAGAAGCAAAACTATGAGATTGATGTAGTTAGTCGGTTGTCAAAAGTATCGTTTACTTTAAATTATCTGTGTTTAGCAGAGGGAAGAGAAGAACCTGCAGTCGTGATACATCACCATGCAGTGAAAGAAGGAAGACCACAGGCAATTCTAGGACTTTATCACAAAAATATGCGAACGGGTGAACGGCAAGGGCCGAGTCCTGTGTTGTTTAATGGTCGTGGATATAGATGTGTTTCCATGGAAGCAGGACCTGTTTGGGTGCCGAATCAATTTACCCGTGCATGTCCCCAATCAATGATACCAGCTAGCAGTGATAATGATGTTGACAACAGCGACTTACCTGGAACACCCTGTGACAACTCAGAAACTGATGAAAATTGACTTTATAGTGTGCAGAAAAAATAGTTTATATAATCATAGTTATAAGATTCAGTTTATTATGAGTTTTAGTTAGTATTTAAAATTAAATAATAACCAGCTGTTGTTTTTGTTTTTTTGGTTTTTTTAGACTGATATAAATTTAAAGTTTTATTGTATGTAGATTTTAAATGTAAGTTTTGTCAAAATATGTTGATCTAATTTGTAGAGTTTAGTTGTTTTTTCTTAGAAATAAGACGGCTTCGACAGAAACAGGTGTGATGAAACACTGAAAAGTGTCACTTGTTCGTGAATGGAAGAGAAGAAAATTTTCACATCATGATTGTTATTAGTTGTAAGCTATTTTGTAGGGTTTTTGTATTTTATTTTAAGATAACAAGTTAAGGTAAGTAAGTTAAGTTAAGTTTAAGATAATAGGTTTTAAGTAATAAGTAAATTTGACAATTTTCTATATTTATAACTGTTTAGTTGCTGAAGCATTTTGTAATTATTGTTGTTGAGAGCTTTGTTTTAAAAAATTATTATAAGATATCACTCTAGATAAAGCTGGGGTCCTGGCCACACCTTGGCTTTAACTAGAGGAAATGTGCTCATCAACAAACCCAGATGTTTTCTGCACCAAAAAATTAGATACAAGTCACTTTGACTTGACAATTTGACCTTATCAATGACAGCTGAAAAGACTTTTAAAGTGAATTTGGGAGCCTTGCTTGAGAAAGGATACCCAAGTCTTCACTGGAAAAAGGTTTTTCAGCTGTTGCAAAATCTGGGAAAACTTGTAGTTGTTAGCACTCCTTTTGATAAATGGTTCAATTCATAAGGTTTTGCTGGTTGGATCAAAGACTTGGTCCATTGTAGTATTATACTTTTATCGTTATTGCAGTTATTTTAATTATTGTGCCTTGTTTGTTACTGTGTATGCGAAGAATAACTAGCCATGCCTTTGAGTCAGTCTGGGTAGCTCAAAAAAAGAAAAAGGGGGAATTGTAGCAGAATTTCTCAGAGCGCGAAGGCATGATTTATATTTGGATTGAGGTTTGAGCTACCCCAGCCTGGGCCCCAGATCCACGCCTGTGAAGCCTGTGGCGCAGTTAGAAATAGTATGTGGCGCAGTTAGAAATAGTGTTAAGGTATTATCTTAGGACAGTGGTTTTTATAGGCATTAATAGGTATAGTTTGTTGTGTGAACACTTTAGCCACCTTAAGAATAAGATAAACAATGTCTGTTTGCATTTTTCCTTATGCTGTATACCAATGAGAAAACATTTGTAATTGTAAGCTATATTGAAGTGTATATAACCTGTCATTTTAGACAGAATAAACTGGAGAACATATGTTGACCATATTGGTTGTATCTGCGTTGCTCTGCCCAGCTTCCCATATTTTAAGGGGTCCCTGTCTGAATATATGTAGGAGCCAGCTGCCTGCAAGGTCAGCGTTAGAAGTCAGTGTTACAAAAACATGTTTAATAGTCATAAACCTCTTACATTTACAGATGAGGACTGTGTGTGCACCCTTTTTAAATTCTCATCTCAGGTTATAGGAACAGCTGGTTTACCAGAGTTGGTGGGAGCTGATTGCTATTACTTATTTGGATTTGGGTTTGTAGATCATTACAATCACAGAAACTGACTAATAGCTTTAAGTTACAGAAACGTTGTTCATTCCTAAGGTATAACTTGCATGTCAGATATTCCACAGGTAAAGTTGCACTATTGTAAAACACAGGTAAATCTGTACATTGTCGCAGTCCAGGGCATCCCTCTGGGCGCCCTGCAAAGTCACAGACCTCGGTAGAGAGGTCTGAGACCCGAGCAAGAAGGTTTGAATCCTGGACAGGGGGATCTGTCCAGGGGAGGTTGCCTGGCACAGAGCCCAAAAAGACACAGACTTTGATTTCAGTCCATGGAAAAAGCTTCCAACATTGAGAGAAGAATTACAAGTCACAAAGATGTGAAAACAGTAGTTAAGCTAATCACTGGGTGGAAAATTTTGTAGTTTTGGGATTCTTAGAATGGAGGTGAACGGGAAACAAGATGGAGATTTTAAGGCAGTGCCCTGGGTTGTTCTTCTTCTCCCTTGGCGTCCATCTTCTGATGTGACATGGGCACAAAGTAGTTTTAAGAAGATTGGATCAGAGTAGAAATTACCTTTCTAGTATAGATAATAGGCATTGGCACAGAATTGTAAATAAGACACACGTAACTATCTGTATAAGAAGGTAGTGACCTCCCATAAGGGGGGAGTCGCCTGTGTCCGAGCTGCTGTGAACATCTCGGCCGGGCACAGAGAAATTTGTAAGATAAGAAATAATAAACACGTGAGAAACCAAGAAACAACAAGACCTTGAGACTCCTCTTCGTTCTCGCGCCAAGCTCAAAGCCTTCAGAGGGCAGAGGGCAAAAAAGACTCACTAGAACCACCACCAGAACCACCACCTGAATCATGGGAAAGAGAAAACCAAAACCCGAGAGTACGTGATCTCTGGCTCAGCATTGTGTTCCTTTGGATGTTTCCCTGTGCATGCACACATGTGTAAGTGTGTGTGAGATAATTCACTGGTTTAAGTCCTGTTTGTTAAATTGTTGAAACAATGATAAAGTCATTGAGAAGAATTTAATTTTAAGAAAAAGCAATTTTCATTCTCCAAGAAAAACTTCAGTAAAGCTAATTTATTTATTTATGCAGTAAATATTCTGATAGTGTAGAAGAGAACAGATCATGGATGTAGAATCAGCAGTAGAGGTTGCTTTAGTGAATATCTGTGTGTAGCCTCCCTTTTCTTTGTGCCATAAATATGATGTAGCTTCATATGTCATATATAAGTCTGAAGTTTGTTCTTTCATAGAGAATTTTGCCCCTGAAAATCTGAAATTTGTATTCTCATTTAAGCTCACTGAATGGGTTAATTTCTGTGGTTTGCATTTCTGTCCCACTTCTATTTCTGTCCATGTTCTATGGAGAACATTTGTGTCATTCTTAAAACACCAGTACTTAGTTAATCCCTTTGTGTGTAACTTAGAGGTAAAGGGTATATTTAGTCACAAACACAGCAATTCACTCCTGGAACAGTCTGATGCACTCATTTGTCAGGGAGCTTTCCCAAATCTCCTAAGTTAATTTGCTATTTAATTTGTTAAATATTATTGTTAAAATAAACTTGTTTTTGGTAAAGGTGTCTTTCTGAGAAAGAAACCCCACTGCAAAATAATTCACAGTTCTATTTTTTTACATATTATGAGGTAAGAAATGTAGAACTAAATGCCAGTGTTGTAAGCTTATATTTTCTGTAAAAACTGACCAATTTATCATTATCTGTATTGGCATTGCATGTGGAAAACTGCATATACCAGGTAGAATGTGTCAGTCTAGGATTTGGTGATCAGTTGAATTGGTTTGGGGATTCACATGTTCAAGAAATAAGTAGCTAAATTAATTTAAAGATACAAATATTGTGCTGTGTAACTCAATTTTAACAACTTATGCATGTCTTTGTTACCTTACATCAAAATTTCTTACTGTGGTTTGTTTTTTTTTTAAACAGGTGCAAAGCTATTGTGGATCATTTTGAACAAAGAATAAGTGCCAACTATTTTATTGTGGAAGACAGTTACCTCTCAGAGAGCACATGCACAAATGTGTGTTACAGGTATGTGGTAAAACAAAACAATTTCTTTAAATAATGGTGTGTAAAGCACCCTGCAAGTTAAACTGAGGAGCCTCTTGTCCACTCCTTTATTTTTGCAGTACAGTTCAGTTCTGTGCAAAGTATTTCTCTTCTATTAACTGAAGGATATACTGTGGACTTTCTGTAGTCAGGTTTTCTTCAGTTAGCATTGAAATCAGATTCCCCCTTTCCATATAAAAAAATCAAGAGCTCTAAATGTGTTAGGAATTTCATATTTGCTAAGATGTATTTGGAAGGTGAAGGTGCCAGTTGCTGTCCTTGCTTTTAATTTGTTCAGCTTTAGACGAGTACTAAACTTCATTGATTTCTGTGGTTTGTTGTTGCCAGAAGCACTGGGCACTCCCTGCCTCTGGCTCAGAACAGAGCAGGTGAGGGATCAGCAAAGCTGTGGTGGTGAGGGCAGAGCAGGAATAACCCAGGGCACTGCAGGAGCACAAACTGCAGGTGATGGGGGAACTCCACCCTGCTGCATTTCCCCTTCATCCCAAGGCTCCTGTGCTCTCTGGAACATCACTAGGCATTAATGTGCTGCTGCTAAGCTTGATCAAACAGGCAAAAGAACTTTTTAAAAAGAAGAAGGAGACTGTCTGATACAACTGCACTGACTCATTTATTCATCACCTGTTTTGGTCATTGAAAATACTACATTGGTGTTCCAGGTGTGTTTCTGCTTCAGCACCAGGCAAAATACACCACTAAGAATCATAGTAACAAAGGTTAGTGAAATAGCCCCGGTATTACCAAAACTATGATTCTAAATTGCTATTTTTTATGGTTTTGTTTTCATTTTGCATAATTAAATTTATTATATAATTATTTTTACATCATTTTTTAATTTAATTGGAGGCAGATCTCCAGAGCAGTGCTCATTACAGATCAGTCTGTACTGAACACAGACTCAGAGCAGCAGGTACACACCAATTCTGTATCACTTGTCTCATGTGTTAATATTTAGTTGTTGGTAGGAATTAAGTCATTCATTCAGTTTTGTTTGTGCTTGAATCAAGATCTTTAGTCAGCTCTCTGTACCGGTAATTGTTTCATTTATTTTAGTGTCTATAAAACTATTACACATTTTAGTTTAGTTTAGTTCAATGACTGGGATTTTCCTGTTTGGCTCACACTATAATTAATAAAGTTTCTAAATTTCTGTCTTTAATTTTAATTTTGCTTGCTTTTTAATAAACTGTTACCCTTACTATTCTGTTAATTATTTATCTTGTCTAAACTTTGTTCCAAGTTCCTTTGGTTTTTTTAAACATTCCTTTTTGCTGTTTGAAGTTCTCACTGTTCACTTTAAGATGCTTCTTTGGATCTGCTTTGTCAGTCTTTGCAGTCCTTAATTTTAGAGGATATTAATCAGTGTTGCATTTGCTCTGTCCTAGTAAACTAGAAAAAACCAAATAGTGTAATTGCAGTTCCTTTTCAGCTGTAGTGAGGATTGTGGTGGCTGCCACATCCTCTAGGACACTGCTTTCCCTCAAGCTATGCTTTCTGCTCCCCAGGTTTCCATTCTGACAGTGCGTCCCCTGGAGCAGGGCAGAGCAGCAGTTTGTGTCATCGAGTTGTCCTCCTCCACCATGACATGCATGAAGGACACCTGTAAGTAAAGGAGATTTTCCCCTTTCGCTCTGGGCAGCTCTGGAGCAGAACTGAAAATCTCTGTGCATTGTTCCTCTGCTGCACAGAACACAGGGAGCAGTGGCTTCCTGCCATTGTGGAGCTTCATGGACTCATTTTCACTTATACAGGAATAAATCCTTCTTCAGGAGATAAAAATAATATTCCAAAGCACATTAATCTTCCTGGTAATGTCATTTGGTTTTTCTGAAAATGGCCTCCCTTAGCTGAACTATTAAATGGAAATACCTGAAATACACTGTATTTGATAGCTTTTTATTTTCTGAAAGGATTCTGTTGTTGGTATTTTATGTGAACTTGAAATAATTGAGCAATAAAATGTTCATTTTGGGTATTTATTAGATTAGAATTAGAGGTTACCTTACCTAATTCTTTTTAACAAGAAAGAAGTAACTGTAATAATAACCAATTTATTTTGCTGTTAAATAGGCTTGAACTAAGTTCTTTGCATATGAAAGAAGAGTAAAGTAAATGATTAGGTCATCCAAAGTTATATTTCCTACTAAGTAATAGTAAAAAATAATATAAGCTTGTAATTAATTAATAACTTAGTGCTATAAAGCATATTGTTAATATTTATCATTTAAATAGCTGATTTCTTTTTATCAAGGGTTCACAAAATATATACAGCAGGAAGTGAAACTAATGAAGGATTGATGTTCTATAGATCTAAAGTATTAGTTTCAGGAGGATTTTTATGGTGCTGAAATATTAAGGTTTCTGTTATCTACTTTTCTCCATAAATTCCTTTCATTTCAGAAGAGAAGGTACTGACTTCCTTAATGAAATTTGTCTTCATATATTGCAATAATTAAGTTCTATATTAGGCATTGCTGAGTTCCAGTTATGGGACATATTTCATAATTTTTTAAAAAACTTTTACATCATTATCTGTAAATGGGTTTTAATCTGACTGATTTCTCCTTGGAACAATTATTTAAGATAAGTATACAAATACATCTACTTTTTGATCACACTGCCCAAATGACAGGCACATCATCTGTATTGCCACTTGAGTGGAACCAAACTCCTTCACTTGCCCTAAAAATGGAGACTGTAATGATGAAATCAGGAATTGAACTCATCATTCTTCTTGCTGGGAGAATTACTTGAAGACAAATGTTGGCAAACACTGTAACTAATGCAGTTATATCTGAGTAAATCAAATATAATCAAAATATATACTGATGACTGTGACTCATAACCATAACCTTAAAGATAATAAAAAAAGACTTTATAGAAAGTAAATGATGTGAACCTTAGTGATTTATGGCTGGGTTTTTTGAGGAAAGAATAGATTATATTACAATATTTGGGATTGGAAGCATCTAGTTAAGATTAGGGGGAGACTGATTATCACCATCCTTTTCCTTATTTTAGTACATATTCCTTCAGACAGAAGATTTGGTCTGGGTTGAATTAAAAATTAATAATAATGTTTGAATAGAATCTGTATGTGTGCAACCTGAAAGCAGAGTACCATGAAGGGTTAAGTTTCTGTTCCTGATGGAACCAGGGTCAAGATCTGTGTGATGTACTGGAAAATAATGACAACAAATACAGCCAGGCTTCAGAGAGAAGAGACAAAAATGTCATCTAGATTTAAAATAATACCAGAGCTGTGCATTGCTTTTAAATGGATCAGAAATGTACTGTAATGAAGAAAAAACTAATCAGTTTGAACTTTGTACAATATTAAATTCCTTCATGATTCTCTGATGGACACTTCTCTGGTGAGAAGTTTCCAGGAGCAAATGAGTCCAGTAAGGTGGTTTTATGAAAAACTTTAAGGTGAGGCTTTTTAATGAATGGATGAATGGCTGGAAAATCAGGTGGGGTAAAGCAGCTGGTTCTGTATCTGAGCAGAGGCCAATGGGACAGAAAATGGTCAGGAGCTGCATCAAGTGATTGTCCAAGGAGGCAGCAACTGCAGAGTCTGCAAAACAGAACAAATAAAGGAATAGTTCAGCAATAATTCCTCCCATCTAAGAAATGGATGAATAAAATGTTGTACAGAGGATTGAACAGTCACAGTGTACATTATAGAAGTAACTTAGAGAATTCTGAGGTGTTTCCAGAGAATTTCTCTGTGTGCTGTACATACACTGTATGTCCATAGTACAGCACTTCCCTGGCTTAAAGGAAGTGATTTTATGAAGAATTGTGATTTCTAAAAGCCTGCTGTGCCTTATAAAAATTGTAAATGTTGTTTATCTGTCTGTGTGTTGGTGACTGGAATTAATTTGTGAGATTAATTTAATTAATCTCTTTTCCCAGATTTAGTCCATCTAACCTGTCCACCAACTAAAACTGCAAGGGAAGATTTAGAGCCTATTGTACAGAAGTTATTCAATCTAAATACAGAAAAAGGTAAAAATAAATAAAAGAGATATTATGATACTATCTTGCATAAATATAATTTACTAAAGTAGCTGTTACTGCTTTCTTCAGCTGTAGTTGTAACTTCAGTATCCAAGGACATGACTCTAAGTGTCTGGGACCTTTTTATTTTTCACACTTTCTGTTTTTCCATGAAACACATTTGCTGTTCATCACATCCTTGAAAGGTACAATAGTGAAATGAAATATTTGTGAAATTGTGGAAGCTGCTTGGGTTGTTCTTGCCTCTTATTCTCAGGCTGTTGCTCAGTCTCTTGTCTTCAATTGTTTCCTTGTTTGCTGTTTGAATTGAAATTCTCTGGATTCTGCTGTAAGCAGTGGAAGCATAAAGTTGTTCTATATTGTTATCACAAAAATAGATTTCCAATAATGAACTTCTTGGTCCTAAATTCAAGGAAACCTTGGCTACTTTTTTAAACTTTGATCTTGAGATGGACAATTCCACACCCCAGAGGAAAGCAGCTGCTGATGGAGCAGTTGCTGCCTAGAAGGAAATTGTTCCTGAAATACTTGGGCTAATTCCACACAAGTTTTTGAAATTCAATTCTGAGATCTTGAATGTAACCATATTTGTGGTAGATGCTCACAGAGTAGGTGATGTGTATATGGGAGATGCTGCTGTGTTCTAATCCTAGCAAAAGCAGTTTAAATACAGTGTGCCCATGCTGCAAGGCAGTAAATCACACTTCTGAGAGAAAACAATGCTCAACTCCCAGTGACAGGGTTTTTGTTGGTATAAATGCAAGTTACTCTGATATGGGAGTACTTTATAATATTCATAATTGGTTTGCTTGCAATATTTAGAAAACAACTTGGCTTTGTAAATAGAAAACTTTATTAGACTGGAGAGTTGCAAACATTTCTCATTTGTATATGTGTTAACTTAAAGCCTGGTAATTTTCACCTTTTAATATTTAACTTCTACCTTCAATTTTCAAGACAGTGCCATGTGTTTCATAGACCTGGTGAAGAGAAGATCAGCTTAGTGTCTTCTAATCATTTGGGGAGGGATAGCATTAATGTTTAAAGTGATCCAGTTTTGAAATGATAGATTGTTTAGAAGCTGACTGAAATTCTTCTGTAGGAACTCTGTGATCATAGGGGTCCTCAGGTGCACTGAGGCGCTGAAAAGCCAGTTTTCCCTGACACATAGGCCTTTTTATCATCAGGATGAGGTAGTGGTCATATTTTAATTAAAATGTCAGAACAAATACTGTTGGAGTTATTGAAAATGAATCACCAGATAAAGTGAGCACTGGGCCATGGCAGGTCAAAGAGGCAAAGTCACCTGGAGAAGAGGACTCCATTCATTTTCCTGCCTAAATGAGGAAGAAGTAACTTTTATGAGCAATGTGAGCTTTTAAATATATTAAAGAGCATCTTGCCCTGTATTAAGGCTCAGACTTTCACAAGCTGATGAATTTAATTTATATTTCAAACTGTTCAGTATGGGTAGCACCTATTTTTTAAACTATTTGACAGTTATAAAAAGATACTGAAGGAATAGCATAGACATCTCTTTTCTTGTAATTCAACTGCTTTAAAATACTGTTTTGAATGCCATAGTTATCAAGAAGTTTCTTCCTTGGAAAGAAGTAAATCTCACAAGGTCTTTTACAAGCTTCATTTACTTTAGAGGAGGTAAAATACAAGAAAGGGGCAGCAAATATTCCAAACAAATAGTATCTATTAAGCTCAGAATCTGTGTTGTGTATTCCTCCATTGCATTGTGCACTGTTAAAAAGTGACCTTCATCTTCCCAGAGCTTTCTCTGCCTGTGTGCAGATGGATCATAGGAATGTACAAAGTACAGCAGGGAGGGACAGATTATGAGCAAGGAGGTTGAATTTGTGATAATTTTGTATTCTTGATGAGTATTGCAGCACAGTACAACCCTCAGGAAGTGCAGATAAATACAAATTAGTCATTTATTTTCATTTAGCATCACTGCCACAATTAGAGATTCTACATACAAAGATAAAGTCTGAAACGAGGGGAAGAAATGACATGTCAGAAATATCTGTGCTCAGGGAATGCAATTCCTTTGAGCTGGCAGAGGCCAGGGAGGATTTGCTCAGTCTGTCATGTGCTCTGGGAGTTTATCCCCAGTGAAGGAGATAATGTGAGAGGTGTTAAATTTAAACCAGGCTTCTTGGTAGGGTGCTCATTGTGATTACTGCTGCTGGTGTGGTGCAGGGTGTGCAGAGAGAGGAGAGTTTGCATAGCTGTGCTTGGAAAGGAAAGGGAAAGAATGATGAACGAGAATCTTAAAAAGTTAAATAATTGGCTTTTTGAAGAACAAAAATACTTCATTACAGTAATTCCATGGTAAAAATTTGATTTCCAATATGCTAGACTACATGTCTACCTCATCACACAACAACACTGATTACTGCAAACACTCCTTTTCCTTTTCAGAGACTGAAAATGAAGAATTGGAGAAACCCAGAGTCCTCTGGGCAGTCTACTTCAACATGAGAGATTCTTCAGGAGTTGAGAAGAGTTCCTATGCTGGCTTACCCTCCAACGTTTATGTCTGCTCTGGGCCAGACTCTGCTTTAGGAAACGACTGTGCTGTCAAACAGGTTGGGCAGAGCAGATTTTGGCTGCAGAACTTTAATTTTAAAGAAATAAGTCCAATACAGTCTTGGTTGTTTTGCTGTACAAAAATATACATGATAACTGCAAAATTATAATACTAGGTAGATGGCAAGATCAGGAAATAGTCACAGTCTTTCACGTGGAAGATAAAAGAGGAGGTACAGTACAAATCAAAGCCAGAAAATCCTGTCTACAGTTCAAGTTGGAAGGATCACCAAAGAAGTTTAATACTTGCAGGACATAGTCCCAAACCAGAAACTTACTGGGGAAAAACCCAACACAATTCCTAATATGGTAGATTAGGCCTCTTGCCTCAGTTTTCCTTCTCTTTGCCTTGGTATCACTGTAATACAGAATTTTCCTTTCAGAGATCCCCTGGATAAGGAAGGTAGAAATTCTTGGGCAGATCTACGTCAGCAGCCCCTGTGGTGTCAGGGCACTTTCAGAGACAGAACAGTTCACAGCTGTGGAGGATTAAGTGTCACTAGGCATTTTTAAAGCTGTATTTTTCATGGCCATGTTCAGACAATGAGCATGCCATCTTCTAGCCAGTTGCAGGATTTTTTATGACTAAGTCATAAACCTCTTAAAAATAAGAATTTGAAGTGGAAAGGCTGACATGGCCTGAACTGCAGGGTCAGAACAGTGTCATTAAGGGCTAATAGTATCCTTCATTTTGCTTTACAAGGCAATAATTTGCCTCACAGAGGGATAAAGAACTGTAAAGACAAAAAATAGTGCAAGACAATTATTATAGTAGCAGTTTTAAATTGTAAATGAGTTCCTTTCTAAATTTGATTTTTTCAAACTTGTTTAAAACAGCATATGTTAAAAACTGATTAAATACACTTAAAACCCACCTATTTCTGATTCTAACATTTCTAACATTCGGGTTTGTCTTCCCTAAGAGCTTTTCTTCTTACCAGTGAACAATGATGGGATAGATCAGGCCCTGTTTAAATATCTTGGTGCTGTAGTTCGGCCTTTGTGTTCAAACTGTTGGCCATCAGTGAGAGAGATGCTAAGCAGATCTCCAAGGAGGAACCATCAAGAGTCTAAATCACTGCCTTTTAGACAAAAATAGAGAGAGGCTGCATTTTTTTTTTGAACTTGATTTAAACTTTGAAACAAATGGTCACAAATTAAAGTGGAAAATATTTCAGTGTAAACATGTTTATAATTTGAAGTCGCGTGTGAGAGCAAAGTGAAGAACAGGCTGAAGATGAAGCAGCAGTCACACCATGCAGGGACCTTGTAAACAAGTGGAGGAAGGAAACAGCTGTAAGTTGGTGTGTCTTCCACTCCCAAATCACTCTCACCCTCCTAGGAATGGGATGGGAATCTCCAAACAGGAGATATTTGCAAACTCATGGATCAGAACAGCTTAAAAAACCCCAGTGTGTGTATTAGTCTTGAAGATAGCTTGGAAAATTATATCTGATTTCTCTAATCATTTTGGGATTAGTGTTTTAATGATACTTGCTGTGATTTCTTTCTTCATTACCATCAGTATTACTGAATTCTGATTGTCATGCTGTGTGATTGCACTGCTGATACATTATTGGGAAGGCAAGACCACAGCTCTTAGAGACAACTTTTCATCTACACCTCATATACAAATTACTGCCCTCTTGTTTTATTATAACTCTGTGTTCAGTTTCTGGTGTGATACTGAATTAATGCTGATGGTTGCATTTACTTGCCCTGAGGACAGGCTAAATGAAATGAAGATGCCATTTATGGTCCTTTCAAACTCTCTATGTGTGGATCCAGTAAAGCATCTGGCTTCCAGTTTTCTGTGTTTTCACTACTGCAACCTGACATGAATTATTATGAGCTAAAGTAATATATTCCCTGACATATTTCAGACTTCTGAGGCATCTTCATGGTCATGAGAGGATGTACAAAAACTGTCAGGCCAATATTTGTCCTTTAGCCTGTTTATTTTCTATATCTGGAAGGATTTCAGAGTTAATCAAGTGTCGTTAGTTTCGTTGTGATCCCTGCAAAAGTTGCTGTGAAAGTCCACACAGTTTATCCACGAGTTGGGGTGCAGTAAAACAGGAACAGAATTTAGTTTTATTCAACTCCAATTTACTGGAGTTGCTATGCAAGGGCTTTACATGCCTGTGTCTTAATGCTGGATTCAACTGGACACACATTTCTCAGCTGATACTACTAAATATTGAAGAAACTATTGTCTACCTTAATTACATACATTAAATAGCAAAGTGTTATAATGAAAGAGTTGTTAAATTATTATTGTTTATTCTGTATTGCATCAGCTGGATAAGGTTAACTTAAAACCTTGGGAGACCTGAAAGTGCTCTATACCATTAAATTGTTCAGTTGTAATCAGTGTCATGATGTCCTACATAACATTCTTCCCATGTTGTTCCCATTAGAATTTCTTCCCATGTTCAGCCTCATAACTGTTTGATCATCTTTGGAGTGGATATTTGCTGACTGATAGGACTGAATTATTGTTGAGAGCTGCATAGTAAATGTTTGTCTGCTCTAATTTGTCATATATTTAGTTCAAAATACAACATCTTCCCTCAGTATTCTATTAAATACAATAATAGCTGAAATGTATTTTTGGAGTAGCAAGGACAAGTGCAAACTTGAAATTAAAAGTTTTTCTCTTGCCTTCAAAAAGTTAAACCCCAGCTTTTTAGGATGTTGTACCCCCTTGCTACCCAGACTTACTAGGCAAGGCTTTGAAATGACAAAAACATGGTTTTGAAGTAGAGAACAAAATTGTCCATTTTTTCCTATACTAATATAAAAAATTTGAAACAGTTTTGCATGAGTATGGAAGAATAAAATTTAGAAAGAAGAATGAAAAATGAAATTGAACTGAGAGTAGACAGGGTCGTTTAAGCAGTTAATTAGGATGCAGAGTCCTGCATCCATGTGCTGCTGGTGGAAACCCAGGGCTGGTGGGGAGTGGAGTTCATCCCAGAGAGTTCTTGGGTACAAGCTCAGGGATGGATTCATCTGCAAACAACTCCCTCTTGTCCAGGATTCTTCATGGTGTAATGGGCTTTTGCAGGTGGCACTAAATGAGCCCTGTCAGCTTGGTAGGGCAGGGCCTGGAGCAGGAGGAATATCAGGATTAACAGGATTCCTGCCTGTGTGGGAGCTCTCATCACAGACTGCCTTTGGGGATGGGTCACTGAGCAGACAAATGCAAAGGGAATATTCCTCTGCCTCCTTAGAAACCCAACCCAGACCCATGATCTGCTTCAGGTGTCTGTGTTCGCCTTGGAAGCTTAAGGACTTGGAAAAGGAAGCCTTGATGGAAATGTGGAGGGCATGTGCATTCAGTAAATAAATTCTCAATGTCTCAGGCTTTTTTAATTTTGAATTTATTTATAAGATAACCTTATAGATGGGTTATTTGTACAGGTACATGTAAAAGTTTTTAAGACTAGGTAATAGAGCTTCTTGCATTCCTGTGCGGTGTTGGAGGATTTTTGGCCTCCTTTGTTTGTATAAAATATCTGGTTCTCTGGATACCTAGGGTTGTATTCCTTTGGTTCTTTTTTCTCCCAGATTTTGTAGTTGTATTGTTCATGTTGTAATAACAACCACACTGGTGTTCCAAGAACATGTTTCTTTTTAATATCTTCCATTGCAGTGGCCAAAAAACTTCTTGTGTGTATTTAATTTCTAAATCTTGATGGCATGAAGAGCAAGTGCCATTTTAAATTAACTCCTTGAACTAGATCTGTCTTTTTTATCTAAAATACAGTTCTTTTCACACATACAGGTCTGTGTGCACACAGATCTGTGCATGTAATAACTTGGAATTATAGATAGAAGTTTTTAATAAACCACAAATGTATTTGGATGTATTTTCAATGGTAATATTCCATTGGATAAGAGTAGTTCTCAGCTGGGCTATGTTTAAGCTGTTCAGAAAGGGAGGAATAGAATTTATTTTGCAGTTGTTTAATTTAAGAAGGAAACCCACATAGCCATGATATGGACTGTACATATGTACAGTTCCCTGGGTTTCCTTGTTATGTGAAATGGATCCCTCTCCCTGGAAAGAGCCAAGATCTTTCCCATGTTTTACCTTGGACTGCAGCTAGGGATAGTTTGATAGTGCAAAAGATCAGTTGGCTTCCAAAAAAATCCTCTTTCTTGTTCCCAATACAACACAGAATGACCAGCATTTTTTACAAAGCACCATGCTGTGACTTTCTAGTAGAACAATGTAAAAAGATAAATTGCTTTTTCTCTTTCGAGGTCTGCAAGAAGGAATGGATTTCCCTATGTTTACAATACTGTCAAGGTACTAAATCACTATTGATTTGAAAGAAGGGAGGTTAATCTTAAATATCTGTAAAATATTGCCTCAGGGTGGTACATTTCAAGGTAAAGTTTATGTTATTCTTCTTTTTCCTGAATAGGCTGAGACTATTTTCCGAGAAATATTTCCAGCAGAGGAATTTTGCCCCCCATCACCGAATACAGGAGATATTATTTATGATGAAGATGAGATTCAGCCAGAAGAGTCTGGATTGAATAATTCACCAGAGACAAAGCCTGAATCCTCAGCTGAAGAGAGCAGTAGTGGAGGTGGTGCTGCTGTTACAAAGGAAGAATGAATGAATGAATGAATGAATGAATGAATGAATGAATGAATGAATGAATGTTCTCTTAGGAGAAGAGGAGGTTGACCCAAACTAGGACATAAGGGAGGAACGGTAAGAAAAAGAGGTTTTAAACCCCCAGAGATGTATTTACCATTGCCTTACTTTCCTTAGCTTGGATCATCTTTTTAAAGTAGTTTCATTGATAGCTGAGGCAGTTTTAAACAGTCCACCAGATCCAGTGGGGTTTGTAGCTAAACAAAAAAATACAGAATGATGCATCTGAATTGAAAGTGCTAAAATAGGATTCATGATTTATTGAGATGATTTGATTTTGTTTTACATCTTGGAAAGAATCTTCCATCTTTTAAGGAGGCAACAAGTCAAAACTAAGCAAAAGAAAAAAGTGTAAGTTTGTTTACCAGTTAGAAGATGATTTCTACTAAAAATCCTTGGCTCTCTGCTAATTAAACAGCTGAAGGTGAGGCTCACCATCTGTCCTTCACAGTGGTCTTATGAATGGAATTTAAAGGTAATAATATTGACAGTTCTGGAGTGGCTTTATTGTATGGTTTTGAAACTGATGCCATAATCAAGTAGGGAATATTATCCAGAAGATGTTCCTCACATGGAACTATTTTACATTTGGTTTTTTTAGTAAGACATAACAGATGACACATTTTCACTAGTGACATCATTTACTGAAGTCAGGAAAATGGCAGAATTTAAACTTAATGCCAGATTTCCCAGCAAAATTCAAAGTCATAAATGGAACATTCCTGTTATTAGTCTCCTTGGATTTGTTGCACTATTTGGACCTTTAGGAAGCCAATAGTTACTTTTTGAAGTTTGGGGTTTGAGAAGTTTAAATGACCATCAACTGAGGGGGTTTGTGGTGAAGAGAAAGTTCAACTGATAGTTCCAAAGGTTTGTATTGATCCCAGTTAATAGGATTAAAATTAGTGTGATAACTGTAAACTATGCATTTTGTAATGATAAATCATGAAGCATTTATACAATAAAATTTATTGAACTATTTATAAACCTAGTTTGTATGAAAAGACTACAAAATGAGAAAGCTGTTGTAAATGACCATGTTAAACTTGCACTTCTTCTGAACCATGCTTGAAATCAGATATGAAAAGTATTTATCATGTACCTAAAGATTTACTTTGAAATGCACACCCAGTAGATCAGTAGTATCTCTAGAGTAGATGAGTTGGGGTTTAAACTTCTTAATGAAGGTAGAGCCAGTTCCAGCAGTGCTTAAATACTGTAAGTAAATAAAAAATGCCATTGAGTCATGAACATTGAGCTCTGCCTGGCCGTGCCACAGCCAGGCTTCTGTACAGTCCGGTGGTGCCTGTCCCTGCCCTGAAACTGGCTCCAGGCCAGAAAGGGGAAATTATTTAATTTTTTACAGCATAATTGATACTGTTCTCTTTGTCCTGCATCATGTCCACTGTCCAGTTTGCATTTCAGGGTTAGTGTTTGCACCCTTTGTTGGATAGGTGCCGGTACGTGTGTGTCTGTGTGTGCATAATCCCAAAGTCCTCAGAAAAACACGTGACTGGAATGTTGCCAGTGTACAACAGCTGTAACCTCTGGATGCTTGTGATTGAGCATATATATATATATATATATATATATATATATATATATATAAAAATAAGCAGGCTACCTCTTCATTTACTTGTAATTTCTCTGTGTATTGGGAAGCATGAGTGTATGGTGATTTTATTTAACATCTGCAGATCTGTAGAAGAACTAAGTGGAGGGACCTATCCCTGTGTCTCTCAAAAACAGGTATCATAGTTGAATCTCTCATCTATGTTTACAATAAAATCACTTGATGAAAATTAAAGGTTTGCTTGCAAGTGCATTGTCCTGTGTTTCCTTTCAACTTTTTTTCAAAGAAAAACAGTTCATTTTTAGCTGAGATTTCCTGAGAATTCTCTTGGCTGCTTTCGGCACAAGGACAACTGTAATTGCCAGTATGGGTACCTGTGTTATCAAGTTTATATCAATTCATGTCTGAGTGCTCTGTGTTCATGTGAAGCCAGGTTTGGAAATAGTGCAAATTTGATTTGAGATCCAATGGAATGATGTACACATTGGAGGCTATGACTTTACACTACATTGGTTGCTTAAAAACTGTTTTCATGTCTCTTTCATAGGGTGAATGGAAACATTAAATGTTTTTCCTATGGTACTTGAGTACCCAATAGTTCACTTGCAGGAGCAGTAGATCAGACTGTTGATGTTGGTATTTTACAGAAATCATGCTCTGAACTGCATTTTGTTCTTTCTTTAAATGATTTAAGCATGCAAAGTGAGGGTTAGTCTTCTTTGAAGTCATTTTTAAGGCTTGTCATACAGGATGTATTCAAAAGATAACATGACTTTTTAAAAACTGGCAATTTATCTGTAGGATTATTAATAAATCAAGTTAAAAGAAAGATAAGGTTAATTGAATTTTTAAACAAGTAGCTGTATTATCCTTCAAGCACCTTGGAGCTCATACAATATTTTTTTTCCCTAAGGAGTGCTTTGATATGTTTGAATTCCTTTTTTAATGAGTACTTTCTTTTTAAGTTGGTTAATTAGATTAACCCTTCATATTCAAAGAGTCCATTTTGTGCCATTTTCCCTTCTGTGGCATTGCGTGGGCTGTAGGACTGCAGGTGGTTACTGCTCCTTTGGAGGCATTTTCAGCCATGAAGCTGCTTCGTCTGCTTTTTCTGGTGATGATGATGTTTAGGGCCATTTGACAGGTAATCATTAGAACTTGGATCCTTGCAGACTATGGGGTCTTTTCTCCCATCATTGCAGGGGGATTTATGTGGGCAATGCCTATTAATGTTAATGGGACTTGCATGTGTAAATCCTCCTTGCATCAATGGGAAAATTGACCCCTGAAACAAAATATCTGCATGTTAAGACTTGCTGATTCAGAAACATCCAAGCACTGCCAGCTCCTGTGTGGAAATGTGCTGAAACATGTGCTGTTTCACTGGAATGTTCTGGGAGAGTTTTCAGGATTTTCTCTTTTACATTGTATTTTATATTTTCCATAGACTGAATCTTGTCAGAGTTCCCCCCGTGATTCTCTTTGTGTAGCAGGGAAATGCAATTTCCCATTCCATACTGAGCAGGTTGCACAGCTCCTTGGATTGGATCTCATTTTGTTTTAGCCCCCTCTCCTCTCAATCTTTTTGTTTCAGCAGTGTGAGTTGCAACAGCTTAATTTCAAGAATAATTTGCTAGTGATGTATTGATTAATGACAAGTCAGAAGTATTAATGTAATGTTTTCACACAATAAGAGACTGGGTCACTTACAATCCATAATCTCTTCTGGAGGAAGGATAAAATTCATTTCCTCAACACTCATATATGTGCTTCAATACCTTGGCAGTACAAATGAAAATGTATTTTATCTGTGGATAAGTTTATTCATCTGTATTGTGTATGGTGTCGTTCACTCAGTTGCTTCTGTAGATATTTTATATAATCTCTGCAGTGCATTTTTGGGTTTTACTTATCTGGTGATTTTATATCAGTAGCAAGTCATGCCTTGGATGTGAAAAGTCTAGTGTGGAACTACAACTACCCTAAACTGCTCTGGAGATCTCTCCTGGCTTTTCTGCCATAGTGAGTGCTCTCTTCAGCCATTAATTATCGATAAGCTCTGCAGATTCTGGTGGGTTGTCTTCTATTCGTGTTCCTTTTTAAATTATTTTTGAGGATTTTGTGCCTGCCATTAATGCAGTTGCTGATTTTCCAGCAAGGGGAGCAATTTGCTGAGATCACATCGTGAAACAGTTGATCTGTGTGTGTGTCTACAATTCCTAACAATTTTTCTCTAATGGGTGTCTATATGAGTATTGCATGACAAAATTATTAATTCATGACAGTATATCACTTAAACTTTTGCAGAAACCAACCATTATAGAATGTCCAAAAGTTAGAATTGCCTGTGTTGCCAGAATTGTCAAAGATATGTGGGAGAGTTGTGGTGGCAGAGCAATTGCCTGCGTTCCCTGGTGTCCTAGGGTGACTATAATACCTGTATCCCCACATCGTCTGTTCTGTGTTCTGTACCTTTAAGACTGGTTCTGAGAGTGAGCAGGGAAAGAAGAAGAGCGCAGTTTGTTTTGAAAAACAGGGCTCACTCCTCTGCATCTGCTCTTGTCCTTGGGACTGTGTGGTTGTTTTTTTTTTTCCTTCATCGGATGCACGGAGGGCAGCCAGAGAGAGTTTTTTTTTCTTCCCTTTGTTAGTCTAGCTAGCTGAGGCAAAGAAGCTTTCCTGGACTGTTTTTTTTTTTTTCCTATTTTATTTTTCTTTGGGACTGTTTAAATCTGCTCTGGACTGAAAAACCCAGGGGAGCACCAGGATCTTGCACCCGTGGCCCACCGGGCCAGGACTCGGCATTTTCCCGCACCGAAGGGACTGGTACTGATAAACAGACTCCTGGCACGGACTCTCAGTTTTGCCATCTCTCTTTGGAGTGGCGAGAGGTTTTATTGTTTCATATTATTATTATTGTTATTATTATTATTCATTCTTTATGCTTGTGGGCATTTTGTCTGTTAAATAAATAGGTTTTTTTCCACTCTTCTCTGAGGGAGTTCTTTCCCCAGACCGGCTGGGGGGAGGGGCTGTTTGGATTTGCTTTCCAGAGGAACCCCATTCAGAGATTTCCTCCCAAATTTGCCCTAAACCAGGACACCTGGGTAAGCAATAATGCCAAGTATCTATGGTGAGATGTAGAAGTGGTTGTGACACTGGAAGTTTGAGACACTGATATAAAACATTCATTTATTGCAACCCAATTTAATAGTAAGCTTGCTGCAATGAACGGATGGAAATCTTAGCTTAGGTGTATGACTTCAAGAACTTTTTTAATGTGATCAAAAGTTGCCATAGAAGGACTCTTTGAGCTGCAGAGGTGAGGGGTAGGAAATGGTCAGCCATGTGGAATTCATGTTGTCAGCCTCATCTCCTGCAACAAAACTTGTGGTGGAAATAGAGCTTATTAGCAATTCCACCATTATGTTTATTTACAGGCTGCCAGTTCCTGTTTGGAAGAGTGAATGGTTCTTCAAAATCTGGCTGGGGAGCCCAGCAGGAACATTGTAAATCTCACTGACATCTGAGATATAGAAAGTTGACAGTGAAGTATTAGGAAGATGCAGTTGTTGACTGCATGGGAGTTCTGATCAGAGGGGACTTTAATAGAAAATACTCTTCCTGTCACAATTCCAACAGAC
Source organism: Trochalopteron elliotii (assembly GCA_024734555.1). Taxonomy (NCBI): domain Eukaryota; kingdom Metazoa; phylum Chordata; class Aves; order Passeriformes; family Leiothrichidae; genus Trochalopteron; species Trochalopteron elliotii. The sequence continues at coordinate 83,183 of JANPWX010019087.1, forward strand.
AATTTATTTTACACTACTTGCATATGTTGACAAAAGAGATGGAAAGTATCAACCTGAGTGTATATCAGACCCAGATGGGTTTGACCAAATTCAGGAAGTCTCAGAACACCCACATTTTTAGATGGAGATTTTCAGGATCTCATACTTCCTTCTGAAGTGCCACCCCAGAATTCATTGTATATTTGGATCTCTGGAGAAGGCCTTAGTGCTGTTCCTAAATTCTGTAGGGTTAAGACTTCAGGAAGTGGGGCAGGCCAAGCCTATGGGCCCTCCATCTGCCCTCTGAAACAGCGCAGGCTTCTCCTCTGGTATGGCAACAGCTGTTGTCAAACAAATGCACCTTTGTCTTTCAGAGGTGCTTTTGTGCTGCTCCAGCTTCAGGAAGCTTCTCTCATGGGCTCTGTCTCACTCCTTTTGGGGTGAGCATGAAGCTGGTCTGGGAAATGCTGCTCTGTTGGGGGTGGTTGGCTGGATCCTGGAGCTGAGGTCAGCAATGATAAAATGTCTGGGTAATGCTGTACCAGACTGCAGCTCACCAGTGCCTCAAAACCAGTTCACACCATAAAACTAGTGTAGGTTTTGCTGCTGAGCTGGTAATTGTACCTGAGCTGTGTTGCAGAATTCCTCAGGGAAGGTGGACATGATGTCTACCTAGGCCTTGAACTACCCGAGCTGAGGCCTTAACAGGGGCCTGAGTGAGGCCTTGAAGCCTGTGACGCAGCTAGAAATTCTTAGCCAAGTGTGGCACAGTTAGAAATTAGTAGTTAAGGTGTCAGGGAAAGATAGTAGGGTTGTGAAGGTCACTGAATAGACTTGTTAGTGGGCACGTGATAGCCACCTTAAGAGTTAGTAAAATAAAGTGTGTTGTCATACTTCTCTCTGCTGTACGCCAATAGAGAGCTGCTGTGAATTGTAAACTATATGGAACTGTATAAAAAGTAGCCATCTTAGCTGAATAAAGTAGAACGTAGCTGTTAACGATATTGGCTTGATCTGCGTTCTCTCTATACTCCGACTTCCTTTTTATCTCAGGCCAACCCTGGTAATATATTGGCACCTGATCACAGGGACCTGAGAGTGTGTGCCTTATCGTAAGCATCGATGCCTGACGACGTCTAGACGTAGGCACTGCTCAGAGTGCACTTAGATGCTGGACTCTGAGACTGGGGCTTTGCTTAAATGCGGTGTAGCCCTGGAGAAGGCTTTTGCTTAGATGCGGGAGAAGCCTTCTCTGGGAGACTTCGTGCTTGACTGAATCCGTGTGTGGTCGAGCGAGACAGAGCAAGGAGTCGGAACTCTCACAGCAGCTCAGCGCCGAGGAGCAGCGTCAGCACCAGCCTGTGGGAAGAAGGTAAGCTGCAGTGCAGCAGACAGTGACATAAAATATCTGGCATGGAGCCCGAACTGACAGCGGCCATTCACCTTTTGTTTGCTATCCTTTCTAAGAGAGGTGAAAAGGTGAAAGAGACTGAGGTTGAACAGATAGCCCTGTGGGCGTGGAAACGGGGAAAGTTGCGTGATTCATCGTTGGTTTTTAGTGCCTCAGAGTGGCGTGAGATTGGGGAGTTGCTCTGGGACTCGTCTCTCTCAGGAGGCAAGGAGGCGAAACTCGCCCATGACCTTGGAGCGGTCTGGAAAAAAGTGATTAATACCCTGCGCGCTTTGTTAGCTGAGAAAAAAGCGGCGGTGGCAGCAGTCCAAGCTTTCGAGGGAGTGGGAGGAGACGAGGCAGGAATTCCATCAATTCCTTCTCAGAAACCTGACAAAGTTGTGAGGTTTTTCGGTCTGGGTGATCATCCGATTTGTGGTTTGAGTGCTCCAGTCAGTTCTACCCCACGAGCTGTCCTTGAACAAGTAGCTCAGGCGGAGCAGTGGTCTCCTCGGTTGCTCGAACAGACTGAGGGCAAACAGGAAGTGGCTCTGCAGCCCCATTTGGGAGGCGTGGTCTCAGGCAGAGACGCAGGCGGAGACTCAGGCAGAGCTGAGGGCGGAGATGGGCAGACCCAGATGACGCAGCACAGGGGCGGAACAGCAGGCGGAGACAACAGTGACGTGCCAGTGGGGGTGGATCAATCCTCTCTTCAGCACGCGCCGACGCAGA
>JANPWX010019087.1:90254-137749 GCA_024734555.1 Trochalopteron elliotii
AGTGAAACATACTACAGGAATTCCTCATTCTCCCACAGGTCAAGCTATTGTAGAAAGAGCAAATCGCACCCTGAAATAATATCTTGCAAAACAGAAGCAGACCGATGACGTTGATGTAGTTAGTAGATTACCTAAAGTATTATTTACATTAAATTACTTGTGTTTAGCAGAAGGTCGAGAAGAACCTGCGGTCATGATACATCATCACACATTGAAAGAAGGAAGGCCGCAGGCAATTCCAGGACTTTATGTGTACTATAAGAACATGCGAATGGGTGAATGGCAAGGACCGAGTCAAGTGTTGTTTAATGGTCGTGGATATATGTGTGTGTCCACAGAAACTGGTCCTGTCTGGGTGCCGAGTCGATTTACCCGTGCATGTCCTCCGGCAAAGATCCCATCAGACGGAGAGAACGAACCTGAGAACGACAATCCACCTGGAACACCTTCTGACAATTTAGAGACTGATCAAAATTAGTTTTAGTGTGTGTTAAATAAGTAGTAAGTAATCTCTTTGCAGGAGCCTGGAAGAGGTGACCGGAAGTGCCAGCAAAATGTTGTGGATTGAACTGTTTGTCTTCAATGTTATCTTGGTAAAAGGGGAAATTGCAGTACTGGACATTGATCAAAGGGAGAACATGTGGGTCACATGGGCCAATCGAACTGGACAAGATTCATTCTGTTTGTCTTTAGCGACACCGTCCAGTCCATTTCGCACTTGTTTAATTGGCGTTCCATTGTCTTCCATGTTAGAGTTCAAAAATTGGACCCAAACTAAAATATATTCAAATTTAGTAGAAGCCTGGAATGCATGGTGTCACCAGCCTATTGGATCCACTTACATGCATTCGGCGACTTGGTGCGAAATTCATAGAATTGCAAAAAATTATTTAGGAGCCCAAGCTGTTGCCATTGCTCAAAATCTGAAAGTCAAGGGTACTGAGCCGCAGGAGTTTGATCTCCTTGGTTCTGTACCAGGTAATTATTGTTTAACATCTGGCCATGTAAGACAACCTAAAGTTGGCAACACTTGGTTGTCTCCTAAATCCCCATTGTATTACAGTAATGCAGAGTACTGCGACAATTGGACACAGCTTGTAGCACCAGCACAAGATGCTGCAAGACAACTGCCACCAGGTGTTTTCCTCATCTGTGGGGACCGAGCCTGGTCAGCAGTGCCTCAAAAAGCAGCAGGAGGTCCATGCTACTTTGGAAAATTAACCTTGTTTGCTCCCTCCATTCATCAAATCACAAAATTCTCACAAATGCCTCGACGATCTAAACGTAGTGTTCTTCATTTGAATTCCCATTGTACAGATTTAGTTGATTTGTGGCAAAGTCCAACGGTAGTTGTAGCCTCAATCTTTGCCCCAGGAGTCGCATCAGCACAAGCTCTTACCCAGTTGCGAACCTTACCGTGTTGGACGCCAAAACAACTTAACATAACATCTAACATGCTGAGTGAACTTGCCGCAGATGTAGGTACTGTCCACCATGCAGTCCTTCAAAACAGAGCTGCCATTGACTTCCTCCTCCTTGCCCAAGGGCATGGATGTGAAGAATTCGAAGGCATGTGCTGCATGAATTTATCCGATCACTCGAAGTCAATTTATAAGCAACTCGCACAACTGAGAAACAATATGGGAAAGATTGTGATTGTTGATACTCCTTTCGACAAGTGGTTCGGTTCACTTGAGTTTGCTGGTTGGATCAAAGATCTGATCCGTTTCGGAATTATTTTATTTGCTATGATTATAGTTGTATTAACAGTTATACCTTGTGTGTTTAGATGTGTGCGAAAAACAGTTAATTCAGCCTCTGACTCAACTTGGTGTCCTGGTTTAGGGCAAATTTGGGAGGAAATCTCCGAATGGGGTTCCTCTGAAAAGCAAATCCAAACAGCCCCTCCCCCCAGCCAGTCCGGGGAAATAATTCCCTCAGAGAAGAGTGGAAAAAGCCTTATTTATTTAACAAACAAAATGCCCACAAGCATAAAGAATGAATAATAATAATAACAATAATAATAATATGAAACAATAAAACCTCTTGCTACTCCGAAGAGAGATGGCAAAACTGAGAGTCCGTGCCAGGAGTCTGTTTATCAGTCCCTTCAGTGCTGGAAGATGCCGAGTCCCAGCCCAGTGGGCCACGGGTGCAAGATCCCGGTGCTCCTCTGGGTTTTTCAGTCCAGAGCAGATTTAAACAGTCCCAAAGAAAAAATAAAATAGGAAAAAAAAAAAACCAGTCCAGGAAAGCTTCTTTGCCTCAGCTAGCTAGACTAACAAAGGGGAAAAAAACTCTCTCTGGCTGCCCTCCGTGCATCCGACGAAGGAAAAAAAAAAAAAACCACACAGTCCCAAGGACGAGAGCAGATTCAGAGGAGTGAGTTTGTTTCTCAAAACAAACTGCGCGCTTCTTCTTTCCCTGCTCACTCTCAGAACCAGTCTTAAAGGTACAGAACACAGAACAGACGATTTGGGGATACAGGCATCATAGTCACCCTAGGACATTCCACCCCTTATCACCATATCGTCAACTTATCAAAACTAATTGAATTTTAAGTCTACAAACACACATTATGCATGTATATATCTATATAAAAACAATATACAGCTATATACAGACAATGGCAGTGACATTCAACAAAAAGTGATATGTACACATGGTTTTCATCCAACAATCAGATCTCCCTGAGGTACACATCGTGTTGTTCCATCTTTCTGCATTATCCACCATGTACAACCTGGTCCCTGAGCAAAGACAATCCCACGGATGGGTTTGTCCGTACTTGAGGTGGATTTGATCCAAACTGTCTTCCCTAGCAAACCTCTTGCATGTACTACAGGGACTTTATCTCCATCTACTGTATGCAGGAGCTCAGACTGGGCAGGGCCTGCTCTGTTGTTGGAACCTCGGGTGTTAACTAACCAGGTGGCCTTTGCCAGATGCTGCTCCCAGTTCTTGAAAGATCCCCCACCCAATGCTCTCAAGGTGGTCTTTAACAGTCCATTGAATCTTTCCACTTTCCCAGCAGCTGGTGCATGGTAGGGAATATGGTACACCCACTCAATGCCATGTTCCCTAGCCCAGGTATTGATAAGGCTATTCTTGAAATGAGTCCCGTTGTCTGACTCAATCCTCTCAGGGGTACCATGCCTCCAGAGAACCTGCTTTTCAAGGCCTAGAATGGTGTTACGGGCTGTAGCATGAGGCACAGGGTAGGTCTCCAGCCACCCCGTGGTGGCTTCTACCATTGTGAGCACGTAGCGCTTACCTTGACGTGTCTGGGGTAATGTGATATAATCAATCTGCCAGGCCTCCCCATACTTGTATTTGGACCACCGTCCACCATACCATAGGGGCTTCACCCGCTTGGCCTGCTTGATTGCAGCACATGTGTCACAGTCATGAATAACCTGAGAAATACTGTCCATGGTGAGATCCACCCCTCGGTCTCGTGCCCACTTATAGGTGGCATCTCTACCCTGATGACCTGAGGCATCATGAGCCCATCGAGCCAGGAACAACTCTCCCTTGTGTTGCCAATCTAAGTCTATTTTTGACACCTCTATCTTTGCAGCCTGATCTACCTGCTCATTGTTTCTGTGCTCCTCATCAGCTCTACTCTTGGGGACATGGGCATCTACATGACGGATTTTTACAGGTAGCTTCTCTATCCGAGTGGCAATGTCTTTCCACTCTTCGGCAGCCCAAATTGGTTTTCCTCTATGCTGCCAGTTAGCCTTTTTCCACTTCTTCAACCATCCCCATAAAGCATTGGCTACCATCCATGAATCAGTATAGAGGTAGAGCTTTGGCCACTTCTCTCTCTCAGCAATGTCCAGGGCCAATTGAACAGCTTTGAGTTCAGCAAGTTGGCTCGATCCACCATCTCCTTCAGTGGCCTCAGCGACTTGTCGTGTGGGGCTCCACACAGCTGCTTTCCACTTCCGGTTCATTCCCACTATGCGACAGGAACCGTCAGTAAAAAGAGCGTAGGGTGTTTCTTCTGCTGGCAGTTGGTTGTATGGTGGAGCTTCTTCAGCACGTGTCACTGGTTCTTGCTCCTCTTCATCTGTGAGACTAAAGTCTTCACCTTCAGGCCAATTTGTAATTATCTCCAAAATCCCAGGGCGATTCAGTTTTCCAGTATGGGCGCGCTGTGTGATGACAGCAATCCACTTACTCCATGTAGCATTGGTGGCATGGTGGGTAGAGGGAACCTCTGCTTTAAACATCCACCCCAGCACCGGTAGTCGGGGTGCCAGGAGGAGTTGTGTTTCAGTGCCTATTACCTCTGAGGCAGCTTGGACTCCTTCATAGGCTGCTAAAATTTCCTTCTCTGTGGGAGTGTAATTGGCCTCAGACCCTCTGTAACTTTGGCTCCAGAATCCCAATGGTCGTCCTCGAGTTTCCCCAGGCACCTTCTGCCAAAGACTCCAGGACAGACCATGGCTCCCAGCTGCAGAGTAGAGCACATTCTTCACATCTGGTCCTGTCCTGACTGGGCCAAGGGCCACTGCATGAGCGATCTCCTGCTTGATCTGGGCAAAGGCGTGTTGCTGTTCAGGGCCCCAGTGGAAAGTGTTCTTCTTGCGGGTAACCAGGTAGAGAGGATTCACAATCTGGCTGTACTCAGGGATATGCATTCTCCAAAAACCTATGGCACCTAGGAAAGCTTGTGTTTCCTTCTTGTTGGTAGGTGGAGACATTGCTGTGATCTTGTTGATGACATCAGTAGGAATCTGATGCCGTCCATCTTCCCACTTAATTCCCAGGAACTGGATCTCTCGAGCAGGTCCCTTAACTTTGCTCTTCTTGATAGCGAATCCAGCTTTCAGCAGAATCTGGATGATCTTCTCTCCTTTCTCAAACACTTCAGCTGCAGTATTCCCCCACACAACGATGTCATCAATATACTGTAGGTGTTCTGGAGCCTCACCCTTTTCCAGTGCAGCCTGGATCAGTCCATGGCAGATGGTAGGACTGTGCTTCCACCCCTGGGGCAGTCGGTTCCAGGTGTATTGCACTCCCCTCCATGTGAAGGCAAACTGAGGCCTGCACTCTGCTGCTAAAGGAATGGAGAAAAATGCATTAGCAATGTCAATAGTGGCATACCACCTTGCTGCCTTGGACTCCAGCTCGTACTGGAGCTCCAACATGTCTGGCACAGCAGCGCTCAGCGGTGGAGTCACTTCATTCAATGCACGATAGTCCACAGTCAGTCTCCATTCTCCTTCAGATTTTCGCACAGGCCAGATGGGGCTGTTGAAGGGTGAGTGGGTTTTGCTGACCACCCCTTGACTCTCCAGCTCACGGATCATCTTATGAATGGGGATCACGGCATCTCGAGTTGTTCTATACTGTCGGCGGTGCACTATTGAGGTGGCAATTGGTACCTGTTGCTCTTCCCCCTTCAGAAGTCCTACTGTTGACGGATTCTCGGACAGTCCAGGCAAGGTGTTCAATTGCTGGATGCCCTCCATCACTACAGCTGCTATCCCAAATGCCCATTTGAGTCCCTTAGGGTCTTTGAAATACCCACTCCGAAGGTAGTCTATGCCCAAAATGCATGGGGCCTTTGGGCCAGTTGCAATAAGGTGTTTCTTCCACTCATTTCCAGTCAGGCTCACCTCTGCCTCCACCAACATATAGTCCTGTGATCCCCCGGTCACACCAGCAATAGAAACAGATTCTGCCCCTACATGTGTTGATGGAATTAATGTGCACTGTGCACCAGTATCGACCAAGGCCTTGTATTCTTGTGGTTCAGATGTGCCAGGCCAACGAATCCACACATTCCAAAAAACATGATTTTCCCTAGCCTCTACCTGGCTAGAGGCAGGGCCCCTCTAGGCCTGGTTTTCCTTCTTTCCTTGGGCGTATGTCTTAGAGGTTCCTTCAAGGGAGTCAGACATATCATCATCATCATATCTGGCAGTTCGCCTACGGGCAATTGGAGCTGCTTCCCTTTTGGTGGAACCTCCTCTCTGGGTCTTGCCTTCCTTCAGCTCATGTACCCGTTGTGCCAAAGCAGCAGTAGATTTTCCATCCCACCTCTTCATGTTTTCTCCGCAATAACGCAGGAAGAACCACAGCTCAGCTCGTGGAGTGTACCCTCTCTCCCTATCTGGGGAACGTCTTCGTTGGGTACCAGAACCTCTGATCTGTACTGCTGAAATTTGGAAGAGGTCCTCTCTAATCTCCTCCCTGAGTTTCTTGTGATTCTCCTCTATCTTATCTTCTAGTTTCTGTAGACGTGTTTCCACAGCTGCAATTCTGGCATGTGTTGGGCCATGCACGGCATCTGCATATGCTCGAAGCTTCTTCGCCATATCAAGCACAGTCTCATATGTCTCATCCCGCTTCATTATTGCTAGAGCAGAAGAGTATTCAGGTGGCCCAAGTCACACAAGTTTCCTCCACATTACAGGTGTACATGGTACCAGGTCCGGATTCCTAGTTGTTATGTCATCTGAAAAAATGAGCTCTGCTACCGCCATCTCTCTCAGACGTTGGATCCCCTGTTCTATGGTCTTCCACTGTGTCTGTTGCAAATAGAGGTCATCTGCACACAGGTATCTTTGTGCTACACCGTCCAGGATCCGTTCCCAGAGACTGTGAGGGCTAGCCTCCCTCATCATGCTTTGGTCAATGACAGGATCATGTGACAGAGATCCCAAATGCCTCGCTTCAGTGCCATCCAGAATGGTAGCCTCCCCTGCAGCATCCCAAAGGTGGACTAACCAACTAATTATAGATTCATCGGGTTGTCGCCTGTAGTCCTTTCTTAGGCCTCGAAGGTCCTTTAGGGAAAAGGTATCAATATTGGCTCCAGAATCTGTACCCCTCGATGTGGCTTCTGATTTTGGTGAAGGTCCTTCTCCTGGATCATCATCATCATCCTCCACCTAGCGATCGGTCTTGCTTTTACACTTTCCGCCTCTTGTATTAGCAGCAACAGACATTGGTTGAGGCCTACTGTCTAGTTCAGCTACTGGCCTGGAGCCTGGGATATTAGCTGCAGCCTGAGTGACTGGAATAGTAACTGTTGATTTGCATCCCTGCCTCCCTGTCTCTGTCAGCTGCCCTACATTATCTAGCAGGGTGCGATAAGCATATGCCAGAGCCCAGCTTACTGCAATGATCTTTTCCCCCTTAGAGGCATCATGGTACTTCTCTTTCAGGTATTTCCCCACCTTGGCTGGATTCTGAATTTGTTCACGTGGAAAGTCCCAGACTACAGGGTCAGAAAACTCCTTTAAAATTTGGCCCATATCCTCCCATTCTCCACACCATTCAAGATTTCCTACGCCTGGGTCAACTCCTGGGTCAGGGGTTTCATTAGCCCCTCGAGAAATCTCAGCCCTCATTCTAGACAAGCTGCAAACCATATAGAGGAAGCTCACCAGATGGAATACCAGGGAGATGGTATCTTTAACATTCAGGGGACACTGCATATTCTCCAAAAGTGATGTGACCGATTCAAAAGATATGAGGGACAGGAAAGACTGAAAAGCTTCATCCCCTGTTTTTTTTCTAACAAAGTGGGTGCAATTATTCATAAATTCCCAAAACGTGCTGCTGGAACTAGGACGCATGGTAGGACGAAGAAACCATAAACCAAACATACCTGCCACAAACTCCAGTACCTTCATAAACTTCCTATAAATCATGATCACTAAACCCAACAAAATAGCAATCCTAAATCGTGCACCTCTAGTGTAAAAGCTATGTGTTAGGGACAACATTGGAGCTAGTTCTGGATAAGAAAACAAGCCTAGGGACCAGAAAGGTATTAGAACCTCAAAGAAACATAGGGAACAGAAATACAGCAAGGGCTCTACTCCAATAGACATTAGGGATTCAAGGGGCAACATGGCTACTCTATCCCCACACAAAGAACAACCAAAATGCACTCAATAATCAATACAAGTTTTTTCCACTCTCTCGAGCCCCACAGTTGGGCACCAAATTTACTGTATGTCCTGGTTTAGGGCAAATTTGGGAGGAAATCTCCGAATGGGGTTCCTCTGAAAAGCAAATCCAAACAGCCCCTCCCCCCAGCCGGTCCGGGGAAATAATTCCCTCAGAGAAGAGTGGAAAAAGCCTTATTTATTTAACAAACAAAATGCCCACAAGCATAAAGAATGAATAATAATAATAACAACAATAATAATATGAAACAATAAAACCTCTCGCTACTCCAAAGAGAGATGGCAAAACTGAGAGTCCATGCCAGGAGTCTGTTTATCAGTCCCTTCAGTGCTGGAAGATGCCGAGTCCCGGCCCGGTGGGCCACGGGTGCAAGATCCTGGTGCTCCTCTGGGTTTTTCAGTCCAGAGCAGATTTAAACAGTCCCAAAGAAAAATAAAATAATAAAAAAAAACAGTCCAGGAAAGCTTCTTTGCCTCAGCTAGCTAGACTAACAAAGGAAAAAAAACTCTCTCTGGCTGCCCTCCGTGCATCCGACGAAGGAAAAAAAAAAAAAACCACACAGTCCCAAGGACGAGAGCAGATTCAGAGGAGTGAGTTTGTTTCTCAAAACAAACTGCGCGCTTCTTCTTTCCCTGCTCACTCTCAGAACCAGTCTTAAAGGTACAGAACACAGAACAGACGATTTGGGGATACAGGCATCATAGTCACCCTAGGACACTTGGTTAGTTCAAAAAGAAAAAGGGGGAATTGTTGCAGAATTCCTCAGGGAAGGTGGACATGATGTCTACCTAGGCCTTGAACTACCCGAGTTGAGGCCTTAACAGGGGCCTGAGTGAGGCCTTGAAGGCTGTGACACAGCTAGAAATTCTTAGCCTAGTGTGACGCAGTTAGAAATTAGTAGTTAAGGTGTCAGGGAAAGATAATAGGGTTGTGAAGGTCACTGAATAGACTTTTTAGTGGGTATGTGATAGCCACCTTAAGAGTTAGTAAAATAAAGTGTGTTGTCTGCTGTACGCCAATAGAGAGCTGCTGTGAATTGTAAACTATATGGAACTGTATAAAAAGTAGCCATCTTAGCTGAATAAAGTAGAACGTAGCTGTTAACCATATTGGCTTGGTCTGCGTTCTCTCTATACTCCGACTTCCTTTTTATCTCAGGCCAGCCCTGGTAATAGAGCTGGATGTCTAGACTGAGGAACAAGTATTTTATCATTGGAAATTTGAGTCTGAGAAAGGATACAAGAGTCTTCTCCGAAAAACCAAAATTTTTTAAATCCCACATCCAAACCCTCTTGGGCTGTTTTAGGCTCTGTGTGCATAAGAAACTCAGTAATGGCTAATGTGGAATTCTGCATTTATTCTGCCTCAAACCCAGCATATTTCTGGAGCTCACCCAAGGGAAAGCCATTTAATCATGATGAGAGACCAACTGTCAGCCCAATGCAACCAAACAGTTCCCTGCTCTGGGAACTTCTCCCTAGCGTGAAAGTCACTGCAAGTCATGGTTGATTCCTTTGTTGTGAATAAATTATCCAGTGAATTCAGCCTTTTTTTCTTGTGCAAAAATTTGTGTAAGCCCCAGCTAAGTACCTTCAGTGAATCATTTTTAGACTGTAGATTATCCAGGGAGAATCCACTATGGGATTCTTACAGCAACTTATTAGCTTAAGTCATGGGGTGTTGCCGATGGGCTGGAGAGACCCAGCTAGCTCAAAACTCCGACCCTGGTAACAGGAGTACCACTCTTGGAATGCCAGCAGCCCGAGAGATGGTGCAGAACAGACTATCTCTGCAGTGGTGGTCTTTATAGTAGTGAGGCTCAGAACAAGGAATTAGAGAAGGCTCTCTCAGATGTTTATTCTTCCAGATGTTCCAGGAGAGAGAGAGTGGGGTCCCACGTGCTTAACATTTAACTAGGGGGCAGAGGGGTGGGGCGGGTAGGTGATTGGCCCCAGGTTAACACAGGGCAGGGTCAGGGAAGAGGGACAAAGGGACCAGAGAGGGGAAAACCTGGGGTAAAACCCAAGCTAAACCAGACACTGGGGGGTAGCAGGAGCAAACCATAACTTGACAAAAACCCACCATCACAATGGGGTATTTCCCTGCTCCATATTTGGATGCTAAAATAAAACATAATAATGAATATACCATTTCAAAAATCACATCAGACATTTTTAAGAAAGAAAAAATGGCTTTATGAAAAGTATACAAAAATCAAATTTTAAGGAAGCCACTGTAAAATAAAAAAAAAAAAAGCCACCCTCTTATTTTGGTGACATTTGTACATGATGTATTTTCTTTCCATGGAAGTTTTAGGCCAGGAAACATTTGGTTCCTTGCCAGACTCTTGGTCTGATTCCAGAGTGAAAATATGAGCATGGTAAAAGCCAGCAGCCCTCTCAGTTGCATTGTGAGGATTTTCCTGTCTGCTTAGGGATCACTTGGCATGCACAGGTCTGAAAACACATGCACAAGTGCCATGAGGGGGAACAGAGCAGGACTCACATGAGGAATAACACCACCAGTGGATTATGGATCCACTTGGGACTCCAAAAAAATGGATATATTTTTTGGCTCTGGCACTGCTTTCCTCACTGAACGTGGTTGAGTCATTTCTCTTTAATTTTGTAGTAAAAAGGTGTAAAATAGTGACAGGTATTTTCTGAAGGCTTTTAGGAGGTCAGTGAAATATAAAAGTAAATGTATTTGAGAAAGAAAATGAACAGTGGTTATGATAACTGTGAAAATGGATAGCAGGAATATTTGAATAGAGGGGCAAATGATGTGAGGAAAAAATCCAGTGTAACTCTTGTAACGTGACTGGGATAGCAGATGTTTTGTTATTCAAGTTCCTCATTCCATCCCTGACATTTCTTGTGTTTCTCAAGTGAGGTTTCACCAATCAGCACAAACTCTTTGTTTACTGCTTAATAAAAATAACCAAATTATCCTTATTTTATGAAATCTTTTTCTGATTATGCATATTTTGCTGGCAGATTGCAATGCATATTGCTTCATTGTTTAATTAGGACTTAATGCTAATGCCATTAACATTCTATTCAATAATTCAGTAGGTTGCCTATTTATAGACATAATGAAAGTCATAACTTTTTGTAGTGAAGTGCTTCTGATTGTGCTATTAAATTAAACTTACTCTAACCTGACATTAGCTTTCAGTTTCATTGTCCATGGTCCAGTGAGTCTGAAAAATGCTGCTGCATGCACTAAACATGGGTTTTTTTATTTATTATATTTTTAGATGAGTCTAAGTCATCCTTTTCTTTGGGAAAATAAAAAAAGAGAAATAGACCAAACTAAGCAAGAATATCAGAAACCTGATTTGAAGTTTGAAATATTGTCCTTGAAGACAATTGGGATTTGGAACACTGAATTTAAGAAACTGGAATCTTGTCCAAATTTTATTCTGTGATACTGCTTCTAAATCAAGTAATTAGACAGCACTTCACCTCTCAGTTTCTTATCACAAATATGGATGTGTGCTTTATTTGTGGTTATAAAGTGCAAAATAACTGCTGGATTTTGTACTCCACGTAATCCCTTTAGTAGGGATAATGAATTCTATGGATTTCTTTCTTTATAGCATTTCCCTAAGCATTTGTAAAATATTATTTGCATAAATTATCTTTTCTGGGGAGATGTTCAAAGAAAAGCAGTGAGTTGGATACCTGTCACAAGACTCAGTAAGCATAGCCTGTTTTGCATATTTCACTGTTGTCCTTAACTCCTTAACTTCTAAATGCAGTTTATATTCAGTGACCAGATCATGCCCATTCTTACTTTAATTCACCTTTTTACAGCTTCTGCATATTTGTCTGCCTCATTTTGTAAACTTTGTAACATGTCCCAGTTTAATTAAAAGGGACTTTATATTGTGTGCTTTGCACTCTTTAATCTTTGAGTTAAGGAGGTTTAATGCTGCCAGGCCAAGAATAATACTGGAGTAATAAGTGGGAAGTGAAGAGAAAGTAAAGAAAAATGTAAGTCCTGCTGGTGCCCTCCTCCTTTATGTGCACACAGGGAGTGCTTGGTGAGGGGAGTAAAATTTGGGAGGTGCTGAAATAGTTCCTGCTTGAAGCTTTGCAGTTCTGGATGATTTTCTCTGGCCACAGCTGGGAACTGCCAAAGGGAAGGGGCTGTTGGGACAGCCCAGCAGTGACCAGCTCAGCCTGCACTGGGACAGCTAAATGCAGCTCTGGATGGGAGCTTCAGAATTCTGTGGAGTTTAGAGGAATACGAGGTGAGTCTGGAGTTCCTGCTGAACACTTCTGTCCTGTTGTCCTTGGGGATTTTGCAGAGAAGACCAACTCCAAACAAGGTGAGGAGATTGCTCTCTGTCCTTGCTGCTGGGCTCTCCAGGAAGGCTCATTCCCTGCTGGAGCCTGAGGTGCAGTGCTGACCGGCAGGGGCTCTGGGTGGCTTCACACTGCACGGCTTAAACCTCTTCTTCCTGACACCAACAGACACTGCACTTATAAAGCCACTTGGAAAGGTTTTTAAAGGATTATTGGACTTTTTGGATTACCGCAGATGAATTCATTCTCTTTCACAGAATTGAATTACAGCATCTTATCTGTTGCGACTGTATTAATAAAATGTCTGAAGCCAGCCTTAAAGCACAGTTCCTTTGTGGTGAGACTTTAAGCAGGAAGGATTATTCCAAGCTGCATGTTTTTCTTAGTAATGTTGCATACAGACTGGAGATTGCTTCTTCTATTGAATTGCATAATGAAAAATCAATCAGTTTAATGGTTAACAAACCTTGACATTCAAATAAAAATGTTGCTGGTGTTTTCATAAAGACCTGTAGGCATGACTAGATTCAGCAACTTTATGTAATAGTGAATGTTTGCCAAAACATTGTACAAACGACTGTCTAATGAGGCAATAATTACCATGAGGAGCAGAAGGAAAGCAAGCAGAGGCCAAATCTCTCAGTTTTTACAGATTATATAATTTCACAAAGCCTTTCAATGTAAAATATGTTCCTATGGCTTCCTTTTCACCACCATGTTCTGTTTTGAAAGCAATTGCTCAAAATCATCAAAACAGATTTATCTGAGGCTGTTGTGTAGCATCAGATTACAGTGTTTAGTTTTTCTACAGTGTGGTGGTTCTGACTGGTAAGGGATTTTTATTTTCCTTGATTCAGAGGGGAGAGAAATCCCAGTAAGGGAAGAGGACACCTTCATTCCTCACTGATTTCTGCTTTTAGTGTGTGTTTCAGCACAGCACAGGGAGTGCTGAGCTGTGCTACCTTTAGGCACCGCCTTCCCTCAGCACCAGGCTGGCCTAAGAAATCCCATCAGCCTTGCCCAGGCCTTGTCTGGCTACAGGATTTCCAGTGCCCCTCAGCCCAAGAGATTCATTCTGCCTCCAGTCACCTTCACTCGGCTCTTCCCTTGCCCTGTGCCTACATCCTCCTTGGAAATTTCCTCTCTTGTATGAAGAGCTCTCAAACTGACACTCGGGAGAAACAAAGATTGAATTAAGAACTGGTGTCTTGGAGATGCTGCTGTTGTCTGGAATTGAATACAACTGAAGTAGAATTCTGTTTACCAAAATCAATTCTTTTCCACCCGTACCCTTGGGTTCCCAAGCATGACTGGCAGGTGAAGGTGTTGAGGTTTGTCTGGGACAGCTGGTCAGGCTCTTTTGTTGTCTTGTGTCCTGCAAGGTAGTGACTGTGTCTCTTGCTGCTTCAGTATTGTCCAATAAATATTATATTAAATAATGTGCCAGGACCCGCACGTTATCCCTGCTTAATCTTGCCTTTTCTCAAAGGAAATAATCTTTTTTCATGTCAGGAGAGTATTCCCTTTTCTTTCCATGGGATTCATGACAATTATGCTTCTTTGCCACCTTTAACACTCTCCTGATTTTTGGCTTGATATGATGACTGATATTTAGTATCTCTGTTTTGTAACTTGCAAAAACAAATTGAAGAAGTTTAATTGATTTCCCTATGGAATAAACAGTGGAGCACAGATCAAAGCATTGTTCCCATTTTATCCTTCCAGCTCAAATTAGAGATAAGTTACTCTATACCTTTGATTTTTATAGTAATTTGTGTGGTGAACTGCCAGCATTTCTCTGTCAAAAAGTCTGCAGTATATTTGATTCAAGAACTTTCCATTCCCAGGGATGTTAATGCCTAGATGGAATCTAGAATGGCTATTCCAAAGTGTAAAAAAGTTTGGATTGGTTTTTGTTTTGTTTAAATATAAGTGCCTGTATATATTTGTGGGGACAGGATTTCTTTCCCTGTTCTACATGCGAATGAACTCTTAAGTTATGATTTAGAGAAGAGGCCGGTATCAAATTCCTGCTTCCGCATTTGAAAATTAGCCCTAAGACTGTTCTGTCAAATGAAGTGATAAACACTGGATAAATTCTGGCTTTATTAGTGGACTCAGAGCTGCTCAGTTCCAGATGCTCTTCTGCAGAAAGTTGGTGGGGAAAGTCTTTTGCACCTCATGGTGGATCTCCTAAACTCTCAGGGAACCAATAGCCACAGAATACAAAAATGTCAGTCAAAAGGCCAAACTTCTTAAACATGGTGATTTGCGTGGTTCTATAGTTTACACTAAATACCAAGCACTGAATAAGGAACTTAGGTAACTCAGAAATAAGACTGATACTGCTGATCTACAAAATGAGTCTGTTCCATGGATGTTATGTAAAATATGAGTGAACTGAAGCTGCTGCTGGTGTTAAATTTATAAAATGCCCAATGTACCAACAAATAAGCAGTGGGTATTTCAGATAATGGATGAGTTACCAGTTACTTTTCCTTAGTGCTGGAGTTGTAGGCATACTCAGTAAGCTTTCTGTAATGTCAGACAGTGATTAGTTATGTGAAAAATGAGTTGCAGTGGGGTTTTTTGCATATCACCATCTTTTTTTGTTCATTGCTCAAATGTCAACTTAATTTTCATACAAAAAACACATCCTAATTGCATTTTCAGTCTAATGGGCTCCTAGGTGAAGCTTGCCTGTAAAGAATTGGTTGGATTTTACTCCCATTTTACTTTAGCTAAAATTGATATTTAATTTATTGAAAATTCAGAGACCTGTGGGGGAAGGAATCTAGCTTTAAAATTCTGCCAGAAGATATACAGAACATATATTTTTTTCTAAACACAGCTTCAATTTTGGCAAGCCAGCCTAGGCTGCTCTGGAGGTAATGTTGAAGCTGGAGCTTCATAACTAAAGAACCAAGTAATTAAAAATGAAGCCACAAAACTTTCTCACTTCTGACTAAAGCATCCTTCCTCAGCAATAGAACTCAAACAGTTTGCTAACCTCCAACACTTGTGTCAGCGGCAAAACTGAAAGCATTTTTTGTCACCTGCACTGCTGTCAGCAGAAAGGAAAAAAAAAAAAGAAAGTAGAGGAACATAATTTCAGCACTAACATAAGCATCAGAATGATTTACCTGTCTGTTCTGCTTCACTTTCATCTCAGCTTTCAGGGCTTCATTCATCAATCTTTTATTTACACACGCATATCTCATTTTTACACAATTTCTCTCTCCCTGACCAGATGGCTGCATTGGCTGCTCGGTGTTCATCAAAGGCAAGGAGAAAACACACGGATGCCTCGTGTCAGCCAGGGAGGATTCAGTTAACTCTGGTTTTCAGCAGCAATTTTGTAGATATTCACATAAGGAAAAAGAAAACTTTGACGTTTCAGGAAAATACCACAAAATTCTCAGCCTTTAATATGCATTGCTGACTTTTATCTAGCTGAAAATGTTCTCTCTCAGTCAAGGCACCAGGTTTGCTCCATCACACGCAGCCTTTTCAGGGGCAGTAGCTTAGCAGGATAATTATAAAACAGAAAGCTGCTCAAAGAGGAAAAGTACACCTTAAACAAAATGAAGAATTATTTTAATTTTTAAAAATTTGTTAATATTCATTTGAATATCATAAACAAGTGCTGTAGTAGTTCCATTTATAACTCACTCATAGTGCCCTTTTTATCTTTGTACAATTCTGGTTTTAGCACAAGCTCAGTGACTTTGTTTCCAATGAGCTTTTCTTGAAATGTGTGCAACTCTTTAGGAACAAGCTTGTTCTAGTCATAAAATGTTTTCAAATCTTCCTCTAACTTTTTACCAAATTGTCCTTGCTTAATTTCACACAACCTGTCCTGTCTGTAGTATTTCTAATGATATTTTTTGTTGCATTCTTAGCTTCTTAAGTGCAATTCCCATAAAAGCTCAGCCTATGGAATTTGGCTTTAGTGGGATCCATTCAGTTTTGCAGCTTGTTCAAAATTAAATAGACACAGAGAAATAAATATTAGGAACCATGTTTCCATTTTTAATGAGTCTCATCATTGTAAATTAGAATTAGAATTAGGATTAGGATTTTCCAAGTGTGTTTGCTCTTTTTCATATAGGCTGATTAACTTCAGGAATCCCAGGCAAAGAATAGAAAAGAAAAGGTTTGTAGGGAATTCCAATCCTTTTGTCAATCAGCACTGTATTATGGATTACAGGAATCATTAAATGAATTTTATCTCCTTCTTCAAATTCATGTTCATAAAGACATTTGCACAGATGTATATTTTAGGTGCAGGTTGTGCTATAACACAACAAATGAGCAGAGGATGAGGAACAGAGTAAAATGTAAAATGGATCTGAGCCCTCACACAGGAGCCAACAATGGGAAATATCCTTGGAAAGGCAGCTTTTCTGCCAGGGTGGAAAAGTCTAATGCCTTCAATATTCTTATCAATAATGTAACATAAATATTGCAATACCACTCCGCACATTTGCCACTGACAAAATGATTATGGCTTAATCAGCATTGACAAGGACAGGGCCATTATGCTCAGTAATGCAGCTGGAAATGGGAGCAGTGCCATTATAATGAGCTATGTGTTAATGCTGCTGCAGCCCAGGGAAAAGAGCTCCCAGACACAGCATGGACACTGTGTCCAGGCAGGGAGTGACTTTGAAAATCACTAAATGACTCAACAGAACCTCCCAGCAAATGCTGTGCAATGTAGGATAAATCTAATAATAATATGAAGATTGGGTTGTGCCCTGCCAAGGCCAGGGAGGTTTAATTTTTGATTCCACAGTGTTTTCTTATTCATTCTGGTGTTTAAATTGTAAACAGTGCTGAAGAACTTAGAGGATGTAGAGAAAAGAGCTTCAAGTGTAAGTCAGGCTAATGAAACACCTGTGCATCTAAAAAAGAACTGAATAGGATAAACTGCCCACAAATAACTTAATTGGATCAAGGTTTGTTTGCTAAAGCCCCTTTAATGTAAGCACAGCAAGGACCAGAACCTCTAGCAAAGTCATCATTGAAAACTGTGAAGAAAGCAACCAGGGAAAGTGATGGCTTTTCTTTCTCAAAAAGTCCTCAAAATTTGAATTTTTCCCTGCTGTAGAGTAGGTGAGTCCAGACAAGGCAGTAACAAAATGCTGCAGTTAAAGACTAAACTCCTATGACTACAATATAGGAATCAGTGTAGCTCATTTAAAGGGAATTTTTGCTCTTAAACTTAAAAGTGTGTGGTAATTTTTGGATATTAATGCTGTGATTACAGACCTGTGTTTTAATTGGTTAAATTACTGCCAAGTAACAAGAACAGAGTCCCTGAACAGAGGGGTCCTGGGAGAAATTGGAGGGGTTGAAGGGAAAATGCTCAAACTGTTTGCTGAAGTGATTTAATCTCTTTTCCAACAACCTATAAACTGTTTTACTTAGACTGGGGAAGAGCTGATGGACATAAAAGAGTGCAAGAAACTGAGCAGCACTGAAAGAGATTTGATGTTAAATGAGAACCAGGAGGCACTGAAGTGAAGCTAAACTGAAACATAGCCCTCTCTTCTCCTTGTCCTTCCCTGAGATCACCAAAAGGAGCAAGCTCTGCTGAAACTGGAATGTATGAGAAATATGCATTTAGATAATTTATTGGATTAAGATTTTTAGCAGTTTTTTATCTACTGCTGATGATGACTTTTGGCTCTGAGGACTCCTTTGTCATTTTGTACCATTTAATACGTATTTCCAGAGGGAAAAAATTAAAATGCTGAAATGTTGTCAGACCTGAAGCTGGATACATAAAAACTTATGGCTCAGGGCTGAAACTTAGAGAGAAATACAAAGTCCTCTGAATATGAAACAATGGGGGAATAGAGGTTGCAGCTGGCCAGTGTCAGTTATGCCATTTCCCTTTCAAATTTTCCATACTCTTGATTTTTTTGACTGACAAAATAATGCTGGAATCATGGGTGCTTAGTTTGGCTTTTCAGTACAAGCACTTTTAAAGTTCAAAATTAAAAAAAAAAAAACACCAACGACTGCAGCTCTAGTTGTAGATAATCACAAGATCTGACTGACATATTCACTGCATCTATTTTTTCACATTATTTTCATGGGAAGACTGTTTTAAAAAAAATTATTAAAACTAACAAAAAGACCCCACAAGTTTTTTTGTAACCTATGTTGGAGAAATTAATTTTTCTTTCCTACTGCTGCCAGAACTGGATAGTAGTTGTAATACACAGGTTTTGGAGTAAAGGTATAAGAATTTGGAACACTTAAAGGCTCTTTCTCCCAGCAGAGATGTAACAGCCCATTTTAGATTCCTTCTCCTCCCCGTACGTAGAGAACACTGCCATCTGCAGAAAAAAGGGGAGCTGTGTTACACCTGATGGCAGCAAACTGCTGAAAATTCCAAATTCCCCAAGTGACAAGGGACACATTTCCCAGGGCCAGTGTAATAGGCTGTGAGGACAGCAGGGCATCACTTACAGCGAGCAGCAGAGCTGTTATTTCCTTGATGGAGTGTCCTGAGCAGGGCAACTCGGGGACCAGGGATGCTGCATGCTAACAATAACTATCTTTCTGAGGCTCTCAACTGCCCTGAAAATGAATATGAGCCCTTGCAGCATAGAAATGAGGAACTTCAATTTCTGCTGAATCATTTTTCTATGTCCTGGAAGAGAATAGGTGCACTGCAGTGAAAGAATAGGACCTTCTGGAGTTCCATGCATATCAACAAGTTCCAAAACTGCTATCCCTCCATCTTTATTATGATATAAAAGCTATCAACCCTCAAATCTCTCCTCTCCCACCTCCTTCCAACATTATGGGGTTTAATACATGGTTTGTTGATTTGGTGGTGTTTCTGTAATGCTGCTGTTGGCACAGCTGGTGCACACTTGGAAACCTCATAAACAGGGTTGATACCCCACTTCGGGGGCAAACAAAACTCCAGGAGGAGGCTGTGACCTGCCCAAAATCACGTGAGATTTCAGTTTCTTGGGGATCAGATTTACCACTGCACAACCCATAAAATGAACAGTTCTCAAAGTAAGGCAAAAGCTGCTGGAGTAAAACTGTATGTGGGAGGGAAAACTGAGTGAAAGTTCAGGAAGGTGGCTGTAACTCAGGTCTAAGCACCGAGGCAGATTTCATCCTGCTTTGAAAGCCTCAGTTCAGTGTCACTGCTGTGCCTGGGGAACACTCGAAAAGAGAAACATTTGAGGGACAGAAAATGAAGATTTTTCTGTTTAAGACAGGCCTTACAGTTTACAAAGTTCACTTCTCTCTCAGCTCAGGAATAATGTTATTTCCCAAAGCATTTTGGAAAGCCAGGGAGGTTTAAGGAGACAGTGAAATAAAGGGAGGATGGGGCAGGTTCCCTGCAAGGACAGACTGAGGAGAGAACTCTGCTTGCCAAAGAAACACATCAGGCCAGGCTGGCAGCAGGTCTGGGCATCACCAGGGGCTTTTCTAACCAAAATAATTAACTTGAAGAGATGTAGCATTTTTGAGTTTAGGAAAAGATCTAAAACCTTCCTTGAAGTAATTTGGTACAATTGCAGATATTAGCAATTTTTATAGAGATGTGCAGTTCCATGGCCATATTGACAGGATCCTTGTTTCTTGTGCTTTCTGTTGGCAATGCATTTCACAGATTCTTTATGCCTTGGTTTTAAGAAGAGTGGGTTTTTCTAGATTTAAATGTACTTCAATTTTCTGCCTCTGTTATGAGAGTAAACAGAGTAATCACTTAATTTACTTTCTTAAATGTTCACTATTTTATCTGTCATTCTTCTCTTATACATCTTGACTAAAGAAAAATGTCCTATTTTTCACTCCTGGTTTTTTTTCATAGCTTTGATCATTTTTTTGCTCTTCTGCAGAGCCCTTTGGTCTGTACTTTTTTTTTTTTCAAAGTGTGTGACCAGAATCACAGACAACAATTGAGGGAGGAAGCTGTTTCACTCATTTCTAAGATAGACTCATAATAACATACCTTCAGTGAGCAAAATAAACTCATCTGGCTGAGGAAAATCCTTAAAATTCCTGAGAGTGCTTTGGAAGTGCTTGATTTAGTGCTCTTGGTGGGTTGATAACAGAGTTTGCATTAACTTCACCCTCACCCTTCTGCTTTTTCTGAGCTGCTCGGTATCTGTTTAGATGAGGATTTTCCAGGGCTATAAAGGACTTTATGGAACCTTTGCCCCATCAAGTTTCAAACCCCATCAGACTCCTTTGAACAGCCCATTCTTATTGAAAAGCATTTTTCTGTATCTCTGGATGTTTAGAGAGCTCTTTAAATACAAAAGAAATAATGTAAACAGCTGTTTCTTTTAAGGATTCATTCAGGATTTGGGCCCCTACTTGTAAGTCTAGGTATGTATTTTAACTCCATTGCTTTCAAATGGAAGAAATTATTTTCATTTTAATATTGAATACTGTGAGCATTGAAGTTAATTGTACAGGCATGGTTCTCATGTCTGGAGGAATTACTGAAAACCTCTGTGAGAAGACAGAAGATTTTTCACACTTATTAATTCTATAAATTACAGTCAAGGAGGTTCATGAAAACAACTCCACAGAAAGCTCAAACTGAGCCAGTGGTGCTGGTCCAGAACCTTCCATGGGCTGAGGTCAAGGGGTCCCACCCTTCCCATTCTCACCACAATTACAACCTGTAATACATTTTGTAATGCTAATTCAGGTAGGAGTCAGGAAAATAAAGCTCCATGTTCCTGCTGTGTTTTATACTGCTAGAGATTTTTAATCTTCTCCCTTATCAGACTCAAGGTGCTGCATCTCTAGACAAGAACTCCCAGCTTTTCCTTTTCTTGTTCACTAAACAATCAGATTCCTTGGCAATGCTGATGTCCATGACTTTGCTTCATCTGGATAGGAAATAAGTATGAAATTTCCAGAAATATCATGTCCAGGAGACCTGGTAGGGGAAAACAAAAAGGATTTCTGCTGAAATCCCAAGCCCACTTAGGTATGCAAGGCTGCATCTCATTTCTGCAGGCAGTTGCCATGACTATGGATGTGCATTGGATAATTGCAGCACCAATGACCGCTGGCATTTGCACACACCTTTATCCAATTAGGATATGCAATCAAAGTAATTTCATGCACAAATTAGCTGCACAATTGTGCATGCCTCCTGCACATGTAATTGTATGCCTAATTGGTCTGAAAGTCTTGTTCACATGTGTCTTGATTTTTATTGTAATATGATATAAAAACCAGTTTCATTTGTAGAAATGCAAATTTTGAATAATGTTAGCACTTCGAAATAACTCCAAGTTCTCTTTATAGATTTCACAAAATAAACATTTCTGTGTGCTACCTGTAGGCAATGTGAACTCACAATCCACAAATTCATGACAGTTGAAAATTTAACTTTCTTTTTGGTTTTTGATAATTATAACCTTAATAAATCCTATAAATACTCCATCCTTTGTGTAGAAAAAGGGCCACAAAATTGCACTACTTTTGTTTCTTCTATGCTACATATAAAGAAAAAAATAATACTATAGTAGGAATCCTTGTGTGGGCACATTGTTCAAATATTGCCATGGTTTTATATCACAAGAAAATGTATTAAGCAATATATTTAGTTCATATAAACATGAAAGCCCTATAGAAAAAAATCTGGAATCAGTGAAGGCATAATTTCATTTGATGTAATAATTCAACATCTGGTGATGTGCTTGAACCAAGGCTTTGTTAAAAGTGAGTTTATTTGGTTTATAATCACATTTACTGAAATCATGGGGTTTTATTCTTGTTTACAACAAGAAAATCAAAAGCTTAAGAAGGGAGCCCTATTTATCTGCTTTTTCCTGATGTCTTCTGTTGTTCTTCTTCCTCCCAGTGATGAGTTGTGACCAGACTGTGTAAGGGAAGCAGCTGCCCCATTCTGCCATGGGCAGGGACACCTTGCACTGTCCCAGGCTGCTCCAAGCCCCATCCAACCTGGCCTGGAACACCTCCAGGTATGGGGAAATGCCAAACCTTCCTTCATTGGCTCCTCACTGTGCTCTCTACCCATAAATGAACCCTAAAATACTGGAAATTTCTATGTCAGAGTCTCTTTGCTTCCTTGAGTGTTGGGCGATTGAAGAGACAGGGTTGTAGCAATGTATCTGTATAACAGGCCATTCTGATGCACCAGCCAAATTGGTTGTGAGTAATATTATCAAACCACCTGCAGTTTTGTTGTTAGAGCTCTCAGGAATTCATCAAGGTTACTGAGAAAACAACAGGATCAAGAATAGGATCAGAAAGGCTGAGAAAATGTCTGCAAAAAATGTAAACCCTAGATAGGGGAAGCACAACGTGAGAATGGACGCTTGACCAATTGGATGTCCTGAAGGATGTGTGCCTGCCTCATGAAGAAGCAGCTTAGCCAACCCAGAGATGCGTGCCCACGTGGACAGTAGACCTAGAATCTATATCTGCCATGTAATGTAAACAATAAACTGCTTCTGTTGGAATCATATTGGTTCTGTTATTCAGTGGCCCATTTCCCCCTGCACGAGGTCCCCATGGTTTGCATAATGAAGCCGATTTTATTAAATATACTGCTGGTTTATATACCTTTCAAGCATATCAATATCTGTGTTTCTTAGTAACATTGGTTAACTATGTACTAGTACAGACTTGTACAGGACTGTACTGTCTTGCATACATACATACACCCATATCTCTTCCTTCTTCAGGATCTTGCCTCGATTTGCCAGGGCTTGTAGCCCTCTAGCACATCTACTTCTGTAATGAGTTCAGCAGTACTTTGAGTCCTGTTTCTAAGCTGTTTTCCTACATTTCCCCCTTCTCTTTCCACCATTAAGATCTTTTTTGTGGACTTATCAATCAGTTTCTGAACACATTATAAAACACATGGCAAACAAATCATCATAAGCAACAATACAGCTAAAACATAAATTCCTATTTTAACTAAATGCTTAAGCCAGCCAGTAAGCCCCCATCTCCCAAGCACATGTCCAAGCCAATCAGTCATCTACAACCCTTAGTTTGGTAACACTTTCTCAGAGGGCCTGTATGCTAGCATGGCAAGATTGAGAGTGGTCAGACAGATTCATGCAACACAAACCTTCAAAATCTTCACATCCATGCCCATACGCCAAAAGTAAAAAATCAATCGCAGCCTGATTTTGCAGCATAGCATGTCTCACTATCTACATCTGTTAACAAGCCTGTTAAAGCAGAGCTAGTAGCATTAGTTTGCTTTGCAAGCCTACAGCCAAGGTTATTCAAAGTTTTTAATGTGTGTGCTGAGCCAATAGATGGAATAATTGAGGCAAACACTCGGGTTCCAACATTCCAAGATTCAATATCACCACAATCTGGGCTATATGTGTGTGTGCTACGCTTTGTTCAAACTAATCTGTGTAAAGATGTCAAGTTTTCTTGTAAGGAGTGAAACATGGTAAGTCGCCCAAAAGTGCAAGGACCTCCTACAGCCTTTCCTGGTATTCCTTTCCACATATCAAAAATATATTGTCAGGCAATCCACCAGCATATATTCCTGGGATAACTTGTTGTAGTATGGTATAATTGCACCAGGCAGAAACATTGGCATAAATACCTGTGCCTGAAACATCAATCCCAGCTCTTTGATTAGTAAAAGGGCTCCTAGTATAGTTTAGGAAAAAACACACAAATGACTGTGTGGATCCAAAAATATCCAATTCTTGAGGCTGTAGGGGGAGGGGTGGAAACCTTTTAATTAGATCCATCCCTTGACCACTGCTGTTGGCAAAGTACCATCCTGGTGGCTGACCTTGCTTTTTGCGATTATCTGTCTCGTACCACCACACTGGCTCAAGCCGACCTGGGGCGTTACAATCTCTTTGAACAGTCAAATTATATAATGCATCCCACTCACTTTTCTCTAAAGGCATGGCTACTAAACAGGTCTGAAAAGGATCACCAGGAGAAGTCATGGACAGGCACAGCGTAGATTCACTTAAAGATTGAGCTAGTGTAAGCCACACATTACGTTCTGGAAGGGGTGGCATTGCCACCACCTCTCCTTCGTCAAGGCTGAGTCCTACAAGTAGGATCAGCTTGAGGAGACCAATCAGGCTCCCAAAAATACCTATGCAAAAGCAAGCCATAATCTTGCACACACACAAATTTCAAAATAACATAATCACCAAAAAATATCACAAAAAAATCACACAGTAAGCAATCATGGTGCCGGTGCTGCAATGCACAGTACCACTTTCTCTGACACAGTTTGCAGAGTGATGAGAGATCAGTGAGTCCCCTCGGGTCCAGAATCAGTCAGTTCGGGTGGCTGCAGGATCCTGGTGGAGGCAGACTTGCTGGTCTAAGGAGGCTGTCCTTGGGTGACTATAATACCTGTATCCCCACATCGTCTGTTCTGTGTTCTGTACCTTTAAGACTGGTTCTGAGAGTGAGCAGGGAAAGAAGAAGAGCGCAGTTTGTTTTGAAAAACAAACTCACTCCTCTGAATCTGCTCTCGTCCTTGGGACTGTGTGGTTGGTTTTTTTTTCCTTCGTCGTATGCACGGAGGGCAGCCAGAGAGAGTTTTTTTTCCTTTGTTAGTCTAGCTAGCTGAGGCAAAGAAGCTTTCCTGGACTGTTTTGGTTTTTTTTCCCTTTTTTTTTTTCTTTGGGACTGATTAAATCTGCTCTGGACTGAAAAACCCAGAGGAGCACCGGGATCTTGCACCTGTGGCCCACCGGGCTGGGACTCGGCATTTTCCCGCACCGAAGGGACTGGGACTGATAAACAGACTCCTGGCACGGACTCTCAGTTTTGCCATCTCTCTTTGGAGCGGCGAGAGGTTTTATTGTTTCATATTATTATTATTGTTATTATTATTATTCATTCTTTATGCTTGTGGGCATTTTGTTTGTTAAATAAATAGGTTTTTTTCCACTCTTCTCTGAGGGAGTTCTTTCCCCGGACCGGCTGGGGGGAGGGGCTGTTTGGATTTGCTTTTCAGAGGAACCCCATTCGGAGATTTCCTCCCAAATTTGCCCTAAACCAGGACAGAGGCAAAGCCAGGGATGAAGTGGATGAAGCTGGGGGTGGAGTACCGGGATGGTCAGGTTCCTCAGAAGAGGTATTCAAGGATTCCCACACTTGAGGATGCCGAACATATCTCTCTATCCTGCACTTGCAACGCAAGGAACCAAAGCCAGCAGGCAGGGGTTGGGGTTTAGCTTTTGACTTCTCCTGGACCACATCTGGATTGAAAATGTTCTCACTCTGTAAATCCACTGCTTGCAGCATTCAGATAAAGTTTAGTTGCTGACATTCTGTTCTCATTCACTTTTTTAAATTACATAAAGCAGTAATCCTCCCAGTCATCCAGAGGTGGAGTTTAGCTTATTTGGAGCAGAAAATCCCGACGAGAACTGCCTCTATCACTGCTGCTGGTGTTTCTCTAAATGAGTCATCTCCCTCCCCTGAAGGCACAGAGCAAATCCCATTTCTTTTTGCTTGGTTTTTAAAGTACTTTGGGGAGTGCCTATCCCAGCAAAACCCAGCCTGCTTACACTCGTACAGCTGAGAGCATTTTAATACCTGCATTTGGCCAAATTCTGTTCTTTTGCAGCCACTGGTCAGCAGCAGAATTGGGGGAACGCAGGAGCTGCGGCTGAACAAAAGGAGAGCTGCCCATGGGTAGCTCTGAGCTGGGGTTATCGTTTATTATCCTGGATTTATTTCTACTCCAGCACTATATTTCCAGGAAAGCACCAGCAGAGAGAGCTGTTCTCTCACTTTCCCACCAGCGGCGATTCTGACGTCCTCTGTGGAAATCAGGTTTTGCACAGGATTTGATGAATCTCTGACTCCAGCAGCTCCTGCAGCGCTCTGCATGTTTTGTGTCTGAAAACAAGAGTTGTAAATGTCCAGGGTACTCAGCATTTGCTCCAGGACTGAATCTGAACGTGTCTACTCAGACATTTGGAGGTTTTATATACATTCAAAGGCAGAAATTCTGCTTCTGTAAATTCAAATAATCCCACCAAGATTGACTTTAAGACATATATTTTGATGAAAGTAATTTTAGCATGTTTTATGCATTTTGCTTATCTTGAAAAATGTGATCCTTGTGATTATTTTTAAATTTACTTTGGAAGGTCAGGTTATTTTTAAAACATAATTCCAAATTTTGACACTCTTGCAGCTTCTTAGGGCTGGTTTTTGTGTACTCGTACAAATCAGGATGTACTGAGCTGCAGCTCCTTGTCCTCTTTATTACTGTCCTGTTCTGCTTCCTTTTTCTTTTGTTGTCCCAGCAATCCAGCACATCCTTTCCCTCCACCTTGCCCACACTGTTTTCTCTTCAGCCTCCCTGCATTCATCTGCACGTGGTTTTCCCTTTTGGACACTCCTTGTTTCAGGGCTCAGTCTTTCTCTCTCACCCAGCCTGTCCCTGCCCTCTGTGCCATTTCCCACCCACAAGGACCCTCGATTTTATATCTTCTCTCATCTCCACTTCCATATCCAGCTCCGTGTTCCTCTCTGCCCTCCCCTTGCCATATTTCCTAACAGCAGCTTTGCTTTCATTGAACTGTGAGGGAAACAGCATCATGTTGGTGAAAGGTGTGTGGTCTCAGTCCCCACAAAACCACGGGGACAGAGGCAAGTCGCCCTGAGCCAAAAGCTCACAGAAAACCTGCCACAGTTTGTGATAAGCCAAACATTTACACCGAGGCTGGCGGTGGAGGTGGCAGTGTCTGCACATTGGGACGAGGTTTTCCTGTCAGTGAGAGGATGAAAATCAGGTCTGTCACACCAAACACACGGATCCCTTCCCAGCCACTTCCTAAAGGGTTCTCATCCAACCTGCCAGCAACCTCATTTGAAAAACAGGGGAACAATACCTGCTGCCTCTGGATGGTTTTGCTCAATAATTGGGTCTTTGGAACTTGGGCTTTTGGCTCCCCTCGTGGAGCACCTGGCCCTGCTGAAGGTGTTTGATGGGGCTGTTTGTCTCTGTCCCTGCAGTCGCTGCCACGGCGCTCAGGCACGCCCCAGCTGGGCAGCTGTTGGGAAAGATGGGACAGGAAAAGCTTACAAATATGATTGCCTGGCAAGAGATACTGAGAATATAAAACCTATGAATGAAATAGAAATGAAAGCTAGCTTTGAGATGTAATCATGGCAGGCAGGAAGATGGTGATTGTAACAAACAATGGGATGCTAAGTGACCCAAGGGGGTGGCCTCACTCCACCCTGCCAAGGTATCAGGGAAAAGATAGATAAGAAGATAGTCTTTAGAGTTTAGAATACAGAGTGATATGGTAATATAGCAGTTCTCATAGGCTGTATGCAAAGTCTGTAGGTTTTGTATCTCGCGCGGGTTGGTCACTGTAAATTAGAATATTCAGCACATAAGGAGATATAATGTATTGTAACAAGGTTCTCGCTCTCTTACTTTACCTCTCTTACCTGGCCCACCTCTTACCTCTGACCTCACTGCTCTTACCTTACCTCTGTTATAAATGATTATCAGCCAATCGGATATTAAAGATTTTATTTTTCCATTTCCAAAAATCAGAGACAGCCACAAACAACAT
Organism: Trochalopteron elliotii; assembly: GCA_024734555.1. Classification (NCBI taxonomy): domain Eukaryota; kingdom Metazoa; phylum Chordata; class Aves; order Passeriformes; family Leiothrichidae; genus Trochalopteron; species Trochalopteron elliotii. The sequence continues at coordinate 118,084 of JANPWX010019087.1, forward strand.
CGATTGAATGCTGGGTGAACAGACAGCCAGCAGCAAAGGTGCTGTTTTGCTTTGTCCACAAATGCTGAATTTTTGGTCTAGTTTTTATACAGTTTTTTGTGCCCAGCGGCAAATCCATTGTGTTTCTGTTCAGTCTCCATATTCATGCGTCTTCTTTCATTCGCTGATGAATTTTGAACAGATTTCCTGACGCTGTGCATGTCCTGAAAGGGATTTTCCTGGAACAAGGTATTGGAATGGTGATTTGACTCCATCTGCGGGTCCTCCATCGAGATTGGCATCAGGCACTGATCGTCCAGGTGCACGGAGTCTGTCCTGACAGACGAGCCATATCCTGCTTGGCCACGTCTTTTCGGTTGTAAATTCGAGTTTCACTCTGCTGCTTTACAGGTGCAAAATAAGTCTCGATATTTGGACACGCTTTTTGCCTTTACGGAAACCAGAATTTACAATGCAGTTTTCAAGGTTATAAAGTACAATATATTCAATACATAATTTTATTCACTACATCTATCACAGTCTCAATACTTTAATACACGAATTTATCTACTACATTTATCACACCTCGCTTACCCCTACTCTCTCTCTCTCTCTCTTTGGGACTTCCCTTGAGCCGAGGCTGGTGGCTGAAGGCAAGGCCCTTTTTACCCATGACCCTTGCAATAAAACCACGTGTTCTCTCAAGTGTCTCAGGTTTGCAGAGTTCCCTCTCCCTGCCGTCCTCGGATGCTCCTACAGGCAGCCATATGTCACCATGGCTTCTGTGAAATCCAGGCCTTTGATCAGGCATTTTTCTTTCAAATAACTAGAAATTGTCACATATTCAACAGAAGCATGAGAAGTGTCCACTGGTGAATGAAAGGTGACAGCTTGAGGAGCTGTGAGGTAAGCGAGTGGTACAAGGTGATGTAAAATGGGTACAAAATTTGGGACCCAGCGGTAAAAAATTGTCAATAGCACAGAATTAGGTATCCACAATGAGTGCCATAATGGGATTTTATGGATTATGAAATGATTACCTTTGTTCTGCTTCCTTGGCAGATGGAAACAAACTCTTTGTTAACCTTGCTTATTCTTCATGCTGTGATTGTTTTATATCTAAATTACAGTGTGACATTTATTTTCATGGGTCTGTTCTTTCCTGTATGGAATCATAGAATCCCAGGATGGTTTGGGTTGGAAAGGACCTTAAAGCCCATGCAGTCCCACTCCCTGTCATGGACAGGGACACCTTCCACTAACCCAGGTTGCTCCAAGCCCCATCCAACCTGGCCTTGGACACAAAGATATTTAGGACATATTCTCCTATTAATTTGGAGGTGTAAAAACATGAAAACTATTGGTATATGGATGCAGTTTATTTCTGTAGATTTATAACAATGTAAAATCGGCATTTTTTTCCAGTCTTGATCGCATTTTTTATTTATTCATGCTGTGTTGTTCTCAGGATGGGGGTATTGCTAAGTGCAGATACCTGAAGTAATGTTCTATCACTTTTCTCAAGAAAAAAAGTTTTGATTAAAGTATTTGCAGCATGGACAGAATAAATTATGCAACTTTTACTTAATAAGTAGTGCATATTTATAGGCACATTAATAGAAAAGTGTCTACTGCTTCCTGGGATTTTTGCATTAACTTTAGTAAAAATCCACAGTCAATCATGCCAAGAGTGAATGTTTATTGCTTTAGAATGAACATTGCACTATTTTGTCTTAAAACCAGCAGACAAATGCCCATGATGCTGGTTGCTGACAGGTGAACAAGGGATATTAAATACCAGGAGTATATTTTAATGGAATTTTCATGTGCAGTTATTTAATTTAGGATTGGAGTTATTGTGTCTGTTTGTATCAAGCCATGTAATTGCATTATACAGATACACGTTCAGACACAATTTTTATTTGCATCCAGAAAGAAAATGTCACTAGGAAAAATAATTTCAGATCACCTACTTTTGCATGTCTTGCTGGCACATAAGTGGCATTTGGCTGGTATGGAAAATCTGCTAATGAGCAGAGCAGCATCAAAGTTGGAATTAAAAATCCACCCCCTAGAATGTAGCAAGGCTTAAATGATGGAAACTGAACTGCTGGGGGTTGTCTAGTGTGTAGTCAGTGAATTTATTTTTCATTTCTGTGATAGTTCTATGGAATCTAAAAATTGGTTGGTTTCTTAGAGGAAAAGCTATCAAGAACTGAGATTTAACTGTGTCTTTCCCTAGTCCCTGATAAATGGGATTATGTGTGCCTTTCAGTGCACTTCATTTTAGAAGATTTAGTGAGGACCATGATGTGAAATCATGAATGAGTGAGCTCATGAACAAATGCTCACTGCCCAGGGAAGGCTTCTTGATCCCACAGCTGGTTAAGGAGAAAACTATCTCAGATTTGAGTGTAGCACCCTGGTATGGTCCTGAAGAGCACCAGAACCATAAAATCTACATGAAATAAGCAGCTTTGGGCATTGAGCTTGTGGCAAGTTGCTCCTTATCCATTCCCTGTGGCTGTGCCTGTGCAGTGAATTGCTCCGGGTGGAATTATCCTCAAGTCTTCACTCCAAGAAGGCAAATTTGTAACCTGACGAAGAGTGACCACTGCACCAAAAAACCCTGCACAGTTGAAAACAGCAAAGAAAAAGTGATTACACATATCCCCAACATCTGCTGTGTGCGAACTCTGGAACCCCAGGCCCTGGCACATGTTTGTTCCACACATCTGTCAGATCGGAGCGTGGGGTTTATGATGTCAGTAGAACATGTCATTTAAGTGTTGATTTTTAGGGAGTAAACATTAGAAAGTGAACAGGCTTGCTACTTGCAAAGTATGCTTGAATGACAGCTGTTCTGCTTTCCTAAATTTCAGCAAGCAAAGTAGCTTGAAGTGTTCAGGAGCTAAATTTGTCAGCTTTCTGATACAAAGCAAATTTTGTGGGGTTGGAGCACTGACAGAATTGGGAGTGGAAGCACGGTGACAGAACAAAATTCAGAAATAAATACAGCTTTACTTTGCATTTTAATTTACATTCTTGCCATATTTTAGAACCCAAGGCAGGCACACTTTAGGTCACAGCTAGTGAAAAGTATTTCTGAAAGACTGTGGGTGTTTGTAATCTCCCTTCCTCTGGACATGCAGGGACAGTCAGAGTCAGGGCAGGACTGGGAATGTGAGGCTGAGTTGTGCATCCTCAGGGGGGACCCAGCCAGACCCTCCCCTGCACTTGCCATGGGTTTATTACACCTGGTAATAAATGATAATAATGACATATCTCCTCACCACTCTTAAACTCACAGTATCTGGTTCATGGTTAGAAATTAATAATGCTTTGGGTATCATATCTTTGTTTCTGCAACTGCCACTACTGGAAGCTCTCTGTGTGCAGTTTCTATTTAAATTCTCCTCTTCTTTTGATGTCTCTGTCAGCATTTGAAGTTGACTGATATTTATCATGGAGAGCTCACTGCCTGCCCTGGTTTCCCCAGTGCATACCCCATGGCCCTTTTGCTTAATGCTGAACTGGCAAAGATGCTGGCAAGCATCAGACACGCAGACTAATGACTTTTAGGCTGGCTTCTGAACCTAAAGCTTTTGTCATTTTGGCTGAGGTTTTGGGGTTTTTTTTTGTTTGTTTGTTTTGATTTTGTCTGCAAAAGGTAAGGGGTGTTACCCCCAAAAACCCTCTTAGTGTGGAAGCAGCTACAGCGTTAGCAGAGCTAGGCTGGCAAACTGGGTTTAATACTTGGTGAGCATTCAATGATACATCCAGGAGGCCTTGAGTGAGTCAAAGAAGTAGTTAAAGAAGTAGTTTAATTCATAGTTTTCAGTGTATTTCTCCTGCTGGTAGGTTACTCAATTGAAAAATGGCCATATTTTACTGTCAGTACCATTGGAAAAGAAATAGTACTCGTGTCAGTATAAATGAGAGAGAAGTGTTACCAGAAGACAAATTTTTGACGCGTGTTCCTCTGTTGGTACAGATGGCATCTGTGTATTTTTATCACTATACATCACTCACAGTTGGAGTCATACTTAGTCCAATATCTTGCTTTATGTTTATTGACATAATCACAGTTTTAGAGTTGATATTAATCACTCAGTTCTTTGGAAACATTTGAATTGGTAGATGAAAAAAACATATTTATTTTGAGAAAGCAAATGGTACAATTAATTTTCACATATTTGTACATTTGCAAATAATAAACAAACTATATTGCAAAGCAGTGAATTAGTACATTGAAACATTGATTTGTAAGCCTTATTTTTCTCCTACAACACACTGCAGGTGTGTGATAAATCAGGACTCTTACAGTACCAGAAAATGCACCAGGGAGAGTGCATTTAAATTTAAATGCACATTTAAATGCAAACTGTATTTTTGCAGTTTTCCCCAAAAGTCCCAGTGTGCTGGTAAGATTCTTCAAGAAGTCTTGAATTTGTTTTTAACAATGTTATAATTTTTTCCTGCTGACCACAGCGGCATGAGCTGGGAATGGTGCTCCCAGCTGGACCAGCTGGGGGTAGGAGGGTGGGAGGATTACACAGAGGGCTTGGATGAAACCAGCTTTTTCCTTCCCTTCTTTTGGGGCTTGATGATGCCTTGTTTGGCTGGGAGCAGAACCAGAGCAGTTCCTCTTGCACTGCACAGGTCCCTCCTGCCAGAGTGGAAGCATCTTCTCCAAAGCCCAGAAGCACAGATGGGAGAGCAGAGCCATGGGCAGTACTGCTCCCACTGCTGAGTTTGACTTGGACCATGGCATCCACATGAAAGGGACTGTGAATCCCTGCTGATGATGCTGGGAATGTCCCCATCACAGCAGGAATGAGCTGTGGGCTCTGCTCCCCTGTGTCTTTGCAGAAGGGTGAAGAGGCTCGCTCCAAGCTTTGCAAACAATGGGCTACGCTCTGAAGGAAAACAAAAAGAATGATTTCTTCATTTTCTCAATGCAAACCATTTTGTTTTTCCCTTGCTTTCCACAGGCTGTGTGAGGGAAGCTGGCCTGCATGCACAGCAGATGTGAGGTGATGCCAACTGGTCGTATAACCCCTTTGACCTGATCAAGATAGACAACTTCTTACTCACAGGTTTTTTCACAATTAATTCAGTTTTCCTCTTCTGAACCTCAGCAATTATCCAGTTGAATTAACTTTGAAAGAATGGCATTCAAACTATGAAATACTTAAATTCAGCTAAGATGTAGCCAGATAATTTTGCACCAGTAACATTCATTGAAAACTATAAGAAAATGTGTGTTTCTATAGGCAGACACACCCAACCTAACCAGTTTCAAATTTGTACACACTTGCATTAGCAAATTGAAGCTTGCTTTGCTCAACTGAAGTGTGAGTCATAAAGATATCAAAGAAAATAACATCCAAAATTCCACCTGAAGAGTAACACAATTAAAAAATTGGTTGACTCGAAGGAGCAGCCGTGTTCATAAGCAGAATTCTCTTCAATGACTTTGTCTAAATGTGCCTTCACACAAAGGGCCAGTGCTCGCTGTCCCTGGGAGCCCTCCGAGCACATCAGCACAATTATTCCAAGAAGTCAGGATAGCTTTGGCACTACTGAGCTGCTGGGGTGCAGGAAGGTGGGAGCTGGGATTTGTGCTTGGTTCTGGTTCTTGTAGCACTTTTATCAACTCTAGTTTAGTGTTCATGACTCTGGGTAGACCAGGAGGACATGGCATTTGTGTTCCTGGTGTAAAATCTAATCAGAAACAGTTCCCCATCTTCACCGGATCAGTGAAATTCAGTTGCCACTGTAAAGGAAAAGGGAAAAATTCTTCACTTATATTTTTCTGAGGGGAGTAATTCCATTAAGTCCAGGGCAGTTACTCTGTATTTACTTCCCTGTGACTGAGGTCATGACGTGTCCCCCCAGATATGAGAACTCTCAGAAAACTGCGTGAGAGAATCACTCTCTGGAGGTTGTAAGGGGGAGAAAGGAATATTGCAGAAAATAATTTGCCTAATCTATTTTATAACTCCATATTCACACATCCATACATTTATATTTAGGTATTTACACATCATAGCAAAAGGGACATCAAAAGTCCCCCAGCTGAAGCCACTGGGATGAGCTGGATCAGCTTTGCCTGGAGCCTCTGATGTGAGAAGGGATTGTTTACTACAAGGACTTGGAATTCTACAATACAGTGCAGGCAGGAAGTAGAGATGGTTTACCTTGGATAACCTAAAATTCATAACAGAACCAGAGAGAAAAAAGCCTGATCACATATAAACACATTTTCCTATCAGCTGAGAATCTTCACTGTCTTACCATGATGGGTCTGGCACACTCAGATAGGGGGATTTTGTGTAGGAATGGCTTATAATAATTCATATATTGAGGTGTTAATAATGTTTAGAATAAGCCCAGATGTATTAAACATACAGTATTAACCATGTTTGTAAACAGGAATTCCTGCCATTAAGAGATAATTGGGTGTATTTGTAATTAAGTAACATTCTCTAGTGGAAATGACATGCATTATACTTCCTATATTGATTCAAATATCATAAATATTACATACAAGACAGACTTCCTTCAAAGGAACACCAGGCAGCTGTAGAAAACCTTAATAAAAAATTAAAAAAAAAAAAAAAAAGAGGTCTACAGTGGAGTTACTTTCCTGACTAAAACATTGTGTAGCTTTGTGTACCTGCAGGGAGTTGGGAAGGAAGAGCTGGAGCTGTAATAGTTCAGAACTGAGGTATTAAAGTGCAATTCTTTGGGAATTTCCCTGTGGGAGATTAAATGTCAGACATGTCTGTAATGCCCTTTTAATCCCAGTGACCTCAGGAAGGTCTTTACTTCTTTACTTCCTTCTTCTTCCACTGTCAGAGGTTTCAGCGGGTGGTAACTTCTTATATAATCTTTAATAATGTCATGATGCAATAAAAAACACAAAACACAATGGGAACTCCATAGCAAAATGCTGTGTAATTATTTCTTGTACTTGATTATAAGTATAGAGCAACACTAAACCAACAAAATAATATTTAATTCACATGTAAAAAAAATATTGCTGGAGTTACAGATTGGGAATTGTCAGATATGAGAGAGCAGAAGTTGTTTCCCCACATGTGCAGGAATGCCCTAGGTGAGTTGATAAGGCAGATTGTGCAATTTTCCTATCAAATTTTGTAAGATTGCTGCTGCAAGATTTCTGTCATCTGCATGTCATTTCAGTGAGACCAGCTGTGCTGGTGGTCCTTTGGCCACATCCATTTCATAGCTGCAAATTTCATCTTTTAGGCTTGGATTTCACTCAAAATAAAATTTGTAAAGGAAGAAAAAATATAAAATGTCAAACTGCACCACCAGCCCCTGCCCTGCCTGTCCCTCTGCACTTTGGATGCAATGATTTCCATGTCATCTTCTCCCTCTGTTAATGGGAATGAATATCCAAAAACACCATCAGGATCCCTTTTATCTGAGTTGTGGTGGTATACAGAGAGCAACAGGTTAGACAATGGCATGTAAGCAAAAGATTAGATAGTATTGAAGCAAGGCTTTATAAATCTGTCTCTGACATCACATATGAAAGAGGTATTTAATAGATGGGATTAAAAGTATTTGTAAGTATTAAGATGATTTAAAAATTCTTCTTGATAACTTGCTGCCTTGAGTCAGAATGAATGAACAGAAATTTACTGGCATGTATTTACAATTTTTATTGAGAAAATACTTGTTTAGATGCTTGGTGTCAGAAAAATATAAAATATTGGGTATGAAAAGGTATTAAGGTCTGTATGTGAATTACATCAGAATAATTCAAATAATTAAACCTTGCAGCTCCACTCTTCTGTTTAACTAAAATGTTATTTCTATAAAGATTTTTCTCCCTACAGCTACTAAGACTGTCCTAATTATTTATCTTGACACAGTATTTAGATCAAGACCTGTAATAATCTGTTGTTTGCTAGGATTATAACCAGGTTTTACAGTTTATATTTGTGTACACAGGCTTAGCTGCATGAGGCTCTGTTGGCAAGTGAGGACCATGGTTGTTCCTACATCTTCTTTGTGGTTTTTGACATGTATTTTCAAAAGCAAATGCCTGACATTAACTAATCTTGGCCTAATCTTCAGCCTGGTGCCTTGACACCCCTGTTGCTTTGGGGAGAATTTGGTAGTTTTGAATGACCTTTGACTGGCTTGGAATGTTCTATATTGGAATACTATATATTGGCCATCTCAAAAATGCAACCTGTGTTCTTTTAGCTTCTCTGGCATTAGCTGCTGAAGAAAGGGAGTTTATCAGATGGAATAGTAATCCAGGGACTGGCTTGTGTTTGATAATGCAGTTTGTTCTGCAGTGGCTGTGGACAGGTTGCAGCTTGCCCATAATTATAGATCATATAAACACATTATAGCAGGAGTTTCTATAGGCACAGTTCCAGGAACAATCTGGGCTTGTTCTAAATAACAAATATAGCACCAGTGCAAAGTGTGGGAATGGGCACATAACATCCAGTAAAAATGCTCCTGCTGGTAGGACTCCCATTTGGCTGCTATGTACATGAGAACACAAGAAAAAATCAGTTAATTGTGGAGTCTTAGGAAGTGGTTGGAAGTAATTGCTTTGTCAAATTAGTAGTTTTGATGATAAGGCCAAGTTCACAAGAAAATTCCTTACTGTCACTGTTTGGCATGAATATGTGATTTAAAGGGAGGTTAATTGGCTGTTCTTTAAAATTGAAAAAGCATCTTTTTTTGTGAAGGCTCCTCCTTGCTACCAGGCAGTGTTCCTGAGGGGATGTGTCAGGGGAGGGATGGAATCTTTGCAGAACATGCAGGAGCATTTTTGGGTGGTTACATGGACCAAACTAGGAGATACCTGTGGCTCCTCGTGACTGCATTCCTTCCCTTTATCCTGAGAGGGAATTTTCTCCCTGGCAGGGTGGCTCCAGGAATCCAGGCACTGGCTGACATTGTATCCCTGCATTCAAAACTGATGATTCCTTCTAATTCTCCTTCTCCACTCCTGTTTTTTATCCTTTTGAAATGTGGCTGGAACATAACAGGCACCTTCCTTTTCCAAGAACTCTTCGTAATAGCCCATGAAGGTTTTCCTAACCAGCAACAAGGATTTCACTGGTGGTTTTGGTGCTTGTTGAAAGTGGCTCACTCAAAACCAAACAGGCAAAACCTCACAACAAAAGAAATTTGTTTCAAATAACCAGATGTAAGAATTGCCTAAGCTGTAAGAACTGGGAATGCACAAGGAAAAGGTATGAAACCTGCAGGAGAAACTGAGGTCCATTGACTCATCCTTTATTTTTCACCCTAAATAATTTAAAACATGCACTTTTTTAATTTTGTGGGTTTTTGGTGGTTTTTTTGTTTGGTTGGTTTTTGGGGTTTTTTCTTGGTTTTAGGAGTTTTTTGGTGGGGCTTTTGGTTCTGATTTTTTGACATTTCTGTCATGTTTTCATTGTTTCCATGTTTTCTCCAAAGGCCTGGAGGATAAGGTTAAAAACACCCATTTATTGAAGGACAGTTTATGTATTCCTGTGCTACAGAAGAAAGGAATGGATATATCCAATCCAGTTTCTTATGTGGGAAAGGAAAGTGGTGTAAAAATCAGAGAATAAAAGTCAAGAATCTTATTTGGGGTCTGCAGCTGCAATATTATTCATGCCCTGTGATGAACCATTTGCCAACCCTTTACTTGGCCTTCCCCCTGTAATATGGTGCAAAATGACAATTTTTCATGAATGTGTCCTGACTAAAAAGAAAAAAAAAATATTTCACATCTTTATAGGGATAAATAGGTCCAATACAATAGCAGAGCATAGCTGTTATTTCATTTGGTGAGTAGGAACTGTGGGATTGTTTGCAAAAAATCTCATTAAAGAATGAAATTTATCAGAATACATTCCAAGAAAATATTTTGGACAGTACTGACACTCTGGGACAACTTGTCTGGAAGAACTTTTAGAGATACTGGGCATGGGATCTCAACTCGTTCTCATAATAACTTTGGTGATGATGCTTATCATTCTTATTCCTATTATTATTATTATATAGCTGATTAAATGTCATAACACTTGTCCTATTTAATTACAATAGAAGGACAGCTGTGAGGTGTAGTAATGACTGGCCTTTATTTCACCGCCTTTGAAGTTTAACTCCACCCTACAAAGCACCTTATTCCTGAATTATACCCATAATTCTCTCTCTAAAATGCTTGCACAAGACTGAGGTTTGTTGCCATCAACTCAAAACAACACCAAGGTAACAAACCAAAATTTTCTGAGTCTGAGCCACTGTGAAGTTGCTTTGTCACTTATCTTTCCCAATGCACTGGGCTAAGATGATTCTGAAATGCATCTCTGCTCTAGTCTAGAAAGAAAGTTGTACAGCTTGGTCTATTCTGTTGTTCTAGTGTTACCAGACTATAAACATTTAAATTATTAAACTAAATTGCATACAAATATTTTATTAAAAGTAGCCAGATCACTTATGAGAAATATTATTTTATTTTGTAAATGTTCTATACTTTCCTCTATAAATACCTTTCTGGTAATTTCTGTCAGCTCACTCATTTCCCTTTGCATTGTATTCTGTTCTGTCATTGGCTCAATGAGTAGTGACAAAGCTACTCCAAATTCAAGATTTCTTTTCAAATGTTGTTCATATTTTAAGAATCCCAGAACCAGGCAACTTCTAGAAATTATAATACAGAATTTATCTCCTCGAGAGAAGTAAGGTACAGAATATAAATAGTAATTAATAATTGGGAAAATTTAGGAAAAAGTTGAAGATTCTCATCATTATATTTTATTGTTTGTCTAAAAATACTACACAGAGTAAAATCTGCCATCATTACAATGATGCTGTGGGTTTGAATTACAGTGCAAGATTATTATACACACAGATTTGAGGTAATCAACTCTGTCCTGCAACAAAATCCTTCTGAAATAATTATAAAAGTAATTATGACACCCTGAGGGTCATTAGTTTGCAGAGAAGCTGTGGCTGCCCCTGGATCCCTGGAAGTGTCCCAAGCCGGGTTGGACGGGGCTTAGAGCAACCTGGGATAGTGGAAGGTGTCCCTGCCCATGGCAGGGGTGGGTGGAATGGGATGAGCTTTAGGGTCCCATCCAACATAAACCATTCTGGGATTCTGTGAAGGTTTTGAATCCTAAATCTGAAATGTCCCACTCTTTCCCATTTTGCAGACTGAAGTTGAGTAAAGCACTCTGCTTTAATGCTGTGATGAGGCTCCTGCTGGTTCCTGGTTTAACATTCCCGGGAAGGTCTGTCCTCCAGGAAGGGAACATCGAGGGAACCAGATCACCTGGCTCTGCCATCAGCTCTCAAACACTCTGCCTGGCCTAAGGGCACTTTGTAACTCCTTGGTCAAACCCAAACACCTTCCAGGCTAAGTGAAGAGATTTGGGGATTCTTTGAAGTAGTTTTGCAACCCCTGACTACTTCTAACTGCATGTGTTTGGTTTGCCCAGAGAGTGAGAGCCTGCCAAGAGAGCTGATTTCTCCTTCTGTCAGGTATTTCCAGAGTCTCTTTTGGTTTGATTTTTTTTCAGTGGAAATATCTTTGAGATTATTAAATGTGATATCTTACAGTCTTTAACCTGTGAGAGGAAATAGCATTTTTCCCTCTGTTCACCACAAGCAGCTCTAGAAATAATGGTCTTAAGAGGCAGCAAGGGAAATTTAAAGAAAATCTTAAGAAAACCGATGACAACAATTAACCCATGGAGTGGATTGCCTACAGAGGTTTTGCTGTTGCTAGAAAGGGACTGACAAAGTTGAAGATGCATTTAGGTGTAGCTGATCCCTCAAGATCCTTCCACCTTGCATTGTGAATGAATCAGGAACAGAAATGAAGTGTGCCTCGTTCCTTTTCAACCTCAGAGATTCCTTTCCTTTCCTTTCCTTTCCTTTCCTTTCCTTTCCTTTCCTTTCCTTTTTCCTTTCCTTTTTCCTTTCCTTTCCTTGTCAAGGCAGGAGTTATGACCCTGACTTGCTTTTACTCTCTTGGTTTATTGGTTTATTACAGTTCAGTTTGTGTGGCTCGGAGAAGCAGATTTAGCAATTGTACAGGGCAGAGATTGTCAGTCTTGGGAAAAAGTGAAAGAGAAAGAATTACAAAGCACCGTGACAAAGAATCTTTACAATAAAAATGAAATTATAGCAGTCATTCTTACAGGCTTGAGCTGTCACATTGATAAAAATACACCAACAAATGTAAGTCCACACAGAAATGTTAAAGGACAGAGAAGACATCAGGATGTTGGAGGAAAAAAGCCAACCAAACTCTTGTCTCTAATACTGCATTTTCCTTTGAAATAACTGTCATAGGCAAATTCAGAGTTTGTAATTTCAACTCAGAAATTCTAATCGGTGAAGCCAGGACAGTTTTTCCAAGTCGAAAGGTGTTTAATTCCCTGGGATGGGGAACGATGGTTAAGTTCATTTGACAGAGCTCTCTCGTGTTCGAATCCTAGAATGAAATTCTTTGCACGTGTTTCTGCATTTGGCAAAATCAGAGGTCTTTGTACTGTGTTTACTGAACAGCTTTTATGAGATATAAATACCAGCACATTCTGGTGGGTTTCTAACAAACAGAATGGTCTGCTCAGTCCCAATATGGTCCTGTGTTAGAGCAGATTGGATGGTACCCTTCGATGATGGGAAATGCATTTAAATTTCATCCAATGGCATGTATGGCTTATAAATTTAGAGAGGCTGTGGGTGTAGAGAAGCTGATTGTATAGCATTATTCATTACATGCCTTATATCAAGTTTTGGCTCCTATTCTGTTCAATGACTGCACATTAGCATTCTTCTTGATCTTTGGTGTGTGACGCTTCCTGCAGAACTGGTTTGAACCTGTTCTCCTGCTTGAAGAATATTCTTTCTTCTGCTCCTGTCATTAGAAAAACTTATTATTGATAGTTGATGATTTTCCAGAACTCTTCCCAGTTCCTAAAGCTACAGGCTGGATACTCACAGCCCAGCCATGTCTCTGGAACAGCACTGATGGTTAGATGGATGAGAGGCTGCTGGATCATTTAGGAAGGGCTCCTGGTGACATCTTCTACTTGGGCCACAGGTAGAAGGTTTTCCTGTGTCTTTATGACTGATCACTTGGGTTGGCAGCTGACTTGAAATTAAAATAACAAGACAATTATTGAGTTCTGGGAGTGATAGTCTAAATTGCACTGACCACAGAATTAGTAGTTTGTGAATTAGTAGCTTATGAGGAACAGAGTTCTCTCTCTTCACTCTCACTGTCTGTAAAGCACATGCCTCTTTCTATTACACTGAGTTTACTTTAGCCCTGTGCTCTGTGGTCTAAAATACTTTCATCCTGCTTTGTGGATAATCTTCCTTAGAGACAGAGAAATTGGGCTGCAGGGAACAGGGGAATATATTTTCTGATATAGTTATATGGATGATGATGATGATGATTATTATTAGACAAAAATTTTACCAGTAGCTTTAAGAGCTGATAAGTGAATTTGTGCCAGGTATGACAAAGACTATCCCCAAGGGCAGACCTAGTGTCTGAAACATGCCACCTCTAATTTATCCTTCTGGTTTTAATTTAGGAAAAAAAAAATCCAAAATTCGTATCTTAAAATAATACATCTTGTTTTTCAGGTGGTATGAAAGCATGGAAGAGCAATACCTCCCTTGCAAAGGAAGCAAAAATGTTTCAAGTTGATTATCTACAGCCATGTCTCAAGTAAGGACCATTCTCACTTCCAGATATTCCCAAATATCTCATGTTGCCTTTAAGATTTTATGCAAACAGGGCAGTCTTAAAACAGCCTCCTTTAGCTGCAAGTTTTTAAGCCTCCCTTAATTTGTCTTAAAGCCTGAAGGTGTTTGTGGCTGAAGATCCTACTTGTTCCCTGGTCCAACAGCAGCACAGAGTAGGAAAGTGGGTGTTGATGAATATTCCAAGATGTTTCTCTGGTTTGTGAGGGTCAGGGATGGAAGTGACTCCATACCAGTGCAGACATTGCTGCAAATTTCAGCTGCCTTCAGTCAGGGTCATGCACAGATCTGGGGACAGCTCCTCACCTCTTTCAGCATGCTCCAAACACCAGAATAGAGAGAACAAGGGTCTAACATCTCAAGAGAAGCAGCTTAACTCCTGGTTAATAACAAAATAATTTATCTCAAGATAAATTGAAATGGAAAATGTGTCTTTCTGAACACTGACGTGTGCTTCAGGCAGAATGGAGCTGATGCTTCACCAACAAGCTCCAGAAGGTGCTGATGCCTGAGCAGTTTGTAGGAAGGGTTTTTGTTTTTCCATTGTTTCAGGACAAAAGAAACTGTTAAAGCAGATTCTTTAGAACTGAACTAATGCAGCAATAGCACATCAGACAGAGGCTTGTTTAATGTCTCCGTGGTGGTGAGCTGCCTGTTTAGCCTGTGTATACCTGACAAATTATGCAAGTGAAAACTTTTCTCCACAAATATAATAATGCACAGATAAAAACAGTAAAAAAATAGTAAATATAGTAACAATAGTAAAAGAACAATTATGTGTGAACCAGACAGCAGAAAGAAGAGCAGGAAAGCTGAAGTATTACCAGTGTGTGAATGAGGTAATGTAGAAAACACAATATGGTGGCATCTTAGTGAAATGGATAAAATGTTGAAGGAAAAAGTAAATACTCTGATATAAACAAAAGCACCAGCTAATGTGGATTGCAATAACACATGGAATGTTGGTATTGTGCAGATGTGGATTCACATACTGAGTGCTGCTTGCTTAGAGCAATACCCAGGGATGACTGGAAACCACTCATTTGCTAAGCTTCTGTAAATGAGCAAACAGGAGGCAATTAGTGAAAGCCAAGACTCTTTAATCTCTCACTGCTCCGTGGACTTTGTTCTCGCTCTGGAGCTTTATACAGACTGTGTGAGTGTAAAGACCTACCTGGGAGGAAGGTACAAATTATAACCTTGTTCATTATAAACAAGTAACCCTCCATATCCATAAGGTGTTTTAAAACATCATTTACAAACCAACTGCATGTGGCTGTCTGATCTAGGAGGGAATTTACAGTAGTTGAGAAAAGAGTAATCTGATGGAGTGGTTAAAACTAGGAAGTACTTTGAGTCAGTGGCAATAATCCCCAAAATTGTGAGCTGTGTGTTACCCCACTGTGCACCAGCATGATTCCTGAAGTGTTAATCAGGGTGAGATACTGAAGGAAAAAGACTTGCTTCCTAAAACTTTTGTGCTTCCTAAAACTGAGTGTATTTTGCTGGCTTGGGGCAGTGACTGGTTTTGCCAGCAGTGTTGTACAGGGTTACTTTACTGGGGTACAATTAATTCTTATATTCTAGTTTGGGGGCAAAACAGTTGCTGTGCTGGCAGGGCAAAGCAAGTCAGAGACTAGACAGTGAAGCTGTGTCAAAATAAAAATTCCTTCCTCAAAAAATCCAGCAGTTGTGAGTTTAAACTGCAACACTTCTAATTGTGAAATCAAAAATACACATTTGACTGGAATGTTTTGACTTTGACTCTTTTCTAGCTTGAAACATAAATAAAAAGTAGTTAGAAAATTAAGTGCAACAGCACATGCTGTCCCTATCAGCACAAGGATCACACTTTTGGATTAATAAGTTAGAACTTGTCAGGTGGCTTGTGGGCTTAAAAAAAAATCCAAACCACCAAAAATCATACAGCACAATCAGGAAACCAGTTATTCATCACTTTACATCAGGCTCCTGTCTGAATTCTTTCTTGTGCTAAAAGGTTTTATAAGATAATAAAAACTTTTATGCTCAAATGGGCGATAAAAGTCATAAAGCCTCCCAGTAAATGGAAGTTCTCATAAACAAAACATCAAGTCCCATTTAAAAACTGTTTCATGTTTACGCTGCCAAGTTGCTGATGGTGCATAAAGTTGTTCTCTTAATAATGAGTTGGGTAGAGGAACGCCCGGCATCCAAAAATGTGTTGCCTCCTCAGAGATCTGCATTTTAATCAGCTGATGAAACAGATGTGGGAGGATTGTCAGGAGATCTGGTTCTGAAATCCCAGAGAAGCAACTATAGATCTTATACATTTTCATAGGAAAAAAAAAGAATTATCAAGTTGGTTTCTTGCTTTCTACCTGCCTGGTAATAGACAAGTCAGAAATGGAAGCTTTCTCAGAAGTGGAAAGGGCTCAAAATGAATAATTTTTCAAAAATAAATTCTACACAATGTTTTACCTCAGCAAAACCAAAAGCTTGCTAAATGCAATCATAACCTGGAAATTTTTCCATGTTGCATTAAGACAAACAGCATAAACTCTGTACTCACAGAAAATTGAAATTTCAGGTGTAAATTGTAGGAATGTATCAAAACTTAGGTCACTCCAAGAGAGAAACTACGAAAAAAAACCCAAATCTCATGACAGAAAGATATAATATATACTATATATAGCCAAATGATACAGGTTAACACGTGGTCAGAGTGTAATGAACCATGTGTAAATGCATCAATCTCTGAGGGTCCAGCCTTTGCAGAGAAGTGGCTAAAATTAATTAGCAAGACTGCTCTTCAGAGGTGTTTTGTAAAGCAAAAGGTTTAATAAGGAAAAATAACAAAATAACAAACATTACAGAAAACAAAGGAAAAGACGCACACAGGTGTCTGAGAAACCTCTGACACCCTGCTACAAACACTCCAAAAAGCCTCTTCCTTTCTTTGGGCCCCTTCCTAAATACTGAATGTTCTAGGAGGGACAATTTGGCCTGCTGCCAATGAAATTAACAACAGGCTTTGAGTTACACTCTGGGAGCCCAATCCATACTCCTGTGCTGGCACTGAGCCAATCACTGCCAGGAGGGTATGGAAAAATCTAGGTAAATTTCCTAAAATGTCTAGAGGTAAACTGAAACTCTTTCTCTATTTGGAAACACCTGCTGGGGATGTGGGGTGCATCACTACAGCCAAATAATATGATGTAGAAGAGAAGCTCTGTAGGTCCCAACATGGGACAAGGCATTTCAGCCAGCCTCTTCAGCTGCTACAACAGCAGCAGTAGTAGTGTATAGTTAAAATCTAGTAGTTACTAATGGTCTAGAAGTAGAAGCAGGTTAAAATATCCCTATTCCAGTTTCTGTGCCCAGATTCCTCAGATATTTTGTTCTAGTCTCTGTATGCCTGTGATACACATTGACCAAAGAACTGTTCAGTACACTTGTTATTTAAAATCCCAATCATCCTTCATCCTCAGCCATAGAAATTTTATAGCAGTTGAATAATGGAAATGATGATGCATCAGGAATTAAGTATATCCTAAGGCATTCTTTCATCTTGAGAGGTTTTTGGGTAGAAAAACAGTCTCTAAAATCTAGAGCAGATTTTATTTATGGACGTTAAGAACTTACTCCCTCACTTTTAATAGTTTTATATTCTAAACACTTTTCTGTGCTACTTGCTTAATGATCTCAGATTTTCTTTAAAGACAGACCAGCTGTTTCTAAAACATTTTTAGTCAGGTACAAGTAACAGCAAAGATAAACCCCCAAACCCTGTCTTGTTCTCCCCAAAAACGCCAAGGTACCAACACTTATTTGAGTGTGCCACAAGCACAACTCCTTTATCTCCTTTAATAAGGAGCATTGTTCCTCAGGCAGTCTGTCCAGGAGAGGGAAATGCAAATTGTTGCTTTAGAATTGAACTAGTTTCCTGCTCTTTGGTCATAATGAATGTAATATCTTTCCTTGGCATGGAACTGCAGAGTGTTTAACTCACAGATCAGCTGCTCCCTGTGTTCCACATGTCTGCAGGCCCTTTCCTTTATCAGTTCCCTTCTAGCATCCCTGAACTGTAAATTAGAACTGGCAGCATAACACAGATATCACTGCTGGGGCTCACAGGACTTTTGCAGTGTCAGGAAGAAAGTTTAGCATCATCTTTTTATTTTGTACTAAGCCTTAAAATGTTACATTTATCATGCAATGTTCTGTTCTGAAGGGGTTTTTTTTGCAATTGATATTTGGTAAATGATAACTGGCAGTGTTTCATTCAGCTGAAGCATTTACTCCTTAGCATGCTGAATAAGGTCTTTAATGGGTAGGAGGAAAATTGTTCAATGAGGGGTTTTTTGCTTGATCACCAATCTCCTGCATAGTATTAATTATCTGAAACAAATAAAGTGACTGTTAAGTAACCTCAACAATTCAAACAGGAAAATGGTTAGAACAGAGTGACTTCTGCTTCAGGGTAAGTGCAGCACTGTATTATTTAATTTCATACCATGAAATACAATCTTTTGAGTAGTTGAAAATACTGAGAGCATCACAAACCCAGTGTCCTTATAAAACAAAGTCATTTATTCTGTTTTGGTACTCCATGAACTGCTGTTATACTATAATACAAAGATGATTTTTCCTCTCTGGTGGCACAGCAAAAGTAGAAGTGTATTTGCATGTTCCTTGACAATTTTAGATCATAAATCATCCTAGCTACTAATCAATAAATGCAATTTTAAAATCTAGATTTTTTTTCATATTCCAGGGATTTCCATTTCTTTTTGAAGTGTATAAACTACAACTGATACCACAATTTATTATAAGGAACATATTAATGCGGTAAGAGAGCTTTCTTTCACTCTTTATGGTTTGATCATGAGCTAGTGTCAGCAAGGTAAATGAGAGTCTTTAAAGCATAACTGTTCAACCCTTTCTGCTCACTGAATTTTCTTACCACTGAATGTAAAAGGAAAAGTATAATTCTAAAATCCCACAAGAAGCATTTCAGATCCAATCCTGCTAGGTATGCATCGCAAGACACCTTGTTAAAATACATTTCTAAATGAAATATAAAATGATATAGCAGATAAAAAGCCATTGTGGGTGAGCACACAGAAATTCTTGTAAGGAACAGAGGGAATGATGGGCTCTGAATAGCCCCTTGCTGCTCTAGTGTGGGACTGGACAGCCAAAGAGCACTGTCTTAAAACAATTCAAGGTATTTCACCTCATGTGCTTTTGTATTTTCTTCTTGTGGGAAGTAGAGCATGTTGTCATTGCAGAGCCACAAACCACAAGGGCAAAGGATCAGGCAGTACCAAACCTAACCTGCCATCCTTTCTCTCAGCATCCTCTACCCTGAAATTGCCATGGAGAGGTGGCAGATGGGGCTCCAGGTGCTGCAGAGCCAACACTCCAACACTCGTTGGGTGTTCCCCAGCCAGACCTTTGCTCAGTGCTCATCTGTTGTTTCCCCTCCCACTCACCTCCTTCTGCTCCCCTAAATCCCCTCTGCCCCAGCGTGGACCCCAGAGAGCAGGATCTGCTGGTGCCAGGCACGGCCACAAAGCCTGACCTGCACAAAGTGGGCTGTGACCATCCTGAATAATTTTTGCTATAAACACACACTTCTGAACAGAGCTCAGTTTTCAAAAGCCAGTGATGTATTTGTGATTTGAACAGCAAGTCCCAGACATCTGCTCTCTTGCCTGAAAATGCCTCACATCATCTTCATGGCAATTCCTGGTGCTCAGCTTTAGCTGGTACAAGAGCAGAGCCCTGCAGCCAGGCTGTCCCAGCCTTTGGAAGGAGCAGAGGGACATCTTACTTTGATTCCCTGTACCAGGTGCTGTCCCACCATCAGCACAGCCTGACCCAGGCAGCCCAGGGTTAATAGGAACAAAGTGGGGGCACTGGG
>JANPWX010019087.1:142736-190061 GCA_024734555.1 Trochalopteron elliotii
CGGGGCTGCTCCCGGCCCGGGTCCCGGCTCCTGCCCAGGATGAGGTACCGTCGAAGCCGGAGCCCTACCCCGGGAGCTGCGGGTGCGCCCGGCGGGGCGGAGGGTCTGAGGGTCGGGCCGGGCTCCCCCGGGGGTAGGAAGGGCCCAGCCCCGGCCCCTCCGCTCGCCCCGCTTATTTCCTCCTGTGAAAAAGCTGCTGTGGCCGCTCCCCACCGTCCCCAGCCTCACCGGGCTGTCCCCAGGCAGGAATGCGGTAGCTGGCAGCGGCCCCGGCGCGGTGTCACCCGTGTCCGCCCAGCGCCGTCACCCTTTTCACCCTTTTAGCGCAAAACGCCGTCTTTGCCGGTTCTGTCACAGCCCAGGAGCAATCCCGCCGCCGGCGCTGCTCCCTTCCCACGCCGGGTTGTCACCGCGCGGCTCTGCTGACTTGAGGCTGCTCACGTAAATAGAACACGAAGCCTGTGTGCTTATTAGTTCTCTTTGAATCGGTGGTGCTTAGTAAGGTCCGCGACTGAGGTGTTGGAGTCGGGCTTGGAAAGCCCTCACAATGCAGTTCAGCAGGTTTGTTGCGTGTGTATCCAAGGCATGGCTTGGAAGTATCGGTGGAATTTAATGTCATTTTAACACATGCAACTGGTTTATTAAAACTAGAAACCAATAGCTTAAGAACAGATTTGACTGCAAAACCAGAAAGGAGATGGGAATTTATTCTCAAACTGTTTTTTTCCTCATACAGCAGAATGCCATTAACATTGATAGGATTGCTCTGCTATACTCAAATGGCAACGTACGTTTGTTTCAAGATGAACTCTTACTGAATTTTCCTTCCCATGTTATATTTACCTGTCAAAAAGAATCTGGGTTAAGACCAATACAAGATCTGAATTCCTTTCAAAGCAGTATTTGCATAGTTTGAGGGTTGCCTTCCTCTCCAGGATGGTTTATGTAAATCCTGGGAGGTGAGTGAGCAGCTGCGCTAATACAAGGACAAGAGGAAACAGCCTCAAGTTGAGCTAGCGCAGGTTTAGGTTGGATATTGGGAAAAATTTCTTCATGGAATGGATGGTTAAACATTGGAACATGATGCCCAGGGAATTGGTGGACTCACCATCCCTGGAAGTGTTCAAAAATGTGTGGATGTGGCACTTGAGGACATGGTCGAGTAGTGGCCTTGGCAGTGCTGGGGAATGGTTGGACTCGATGATCTTGGTGAGTTTTTTCCAGCCTGAACGAGTCTGTGATCATAATGGCTTTGTAGGAGTTGGTAATGGCAGAGCCATTCCCTCTGTTTCCAAGCTGTTAATCCTCTTTTGCAAGATGTAGGGCAGGAGTGTAAACACAGGTCTCTCACCTCCCAGATAAATGATCTGCTCAGCTAGGCTGGATGATAGTCTGAATTGCAGTTAATTAATAAAATATTCATTGGCATAAACATTGCAGTCCTAGGCTTCCTTTGCCTAGATAAGTACGTGAACAAGGATTGCAGACTCAAATGCTGTCACTGCTCTATGGAGGATGCTTAATTTTCAGCATCTACTGTAGTCACTGAATCCATTACGTCCTGCTGATGAAAACTAATTTCCTGCTGAAGTGTTTTGCTGGACGAGACTTTAAAGACAAGAGGGTGTGGCTCAGTCAGGCTCTGTGTGGGTTGCAGTTTCAGTGGTGGAGAAGGAATACAGATTATTAGGAAGTTATTAAAGCAGAAAACAGTAACAAACAGGGAAGTCAGCTGGGAGGAGGCAGAAGTGGCATGCTTGGTGCTGAATGGGAGTTGCCAGAGAGAAGCCCTGGGAGGAGTGTAGAACATTCCCAAACAGTGGATCAGTTGCCCTTTGAGCCGACTCTGTAGGGCCACATAAAGTGAATAATGGACCGATACCAAACTCACATCTGTGTTTGTTGTAACAGGAGAATTTGGGGTTAGTATACTGCTGGTAAAGCAAAGGGCTGTCTTTGTGCAATATTTAATTTGCATCTGCAGAGCTTGTGTGGATTAACAATAACAGATTATATATATCCCTGTTGACACAGTGCTAGTCTTCAGTCATGTGGCTGGGGTGTGCTCTTGTGTTTATGTACACTTTTAATAAGCTGGAGAGAGGGAGAATTTGAAATTGATGTGTGCACAGAGCACATGTGCTGGTACTTTTTGTGGTTCAGGATTCAGGGGTTTTTTTACTTTCTTGGTGTAACTTTGTTTTGTCCTTGGAGTAATTCACAGCAAATTTTGCTCTGCTTGATCTAAATGAGAACTGTTTGGAATGAATTCCCTTCCAGTGTGGCTTATGTGTATGAATCCCTTCTACATGGTCATGAAAAGATAATTTATGAAGTGGCACATATAAAATGTTTGCAGAGGGCAAAACCCTGACAGGCTTTGTAGAGGTTCTCTGTCCATGTGAGAAATTTTGGGAGTCAGGTGTTTGTGTGGCTGGGCTCAGTTCTGTGATGTGCAAAGGGCTCCCATGAAAATGGTGTAATGTTAACCAGCTTTAGGGTTGGTCTGTGTTGAAACAGCCTCAAACACAGCCTGCCATTTCCCCATTTCACCTGCCAACTGGAACTCATAAATTATGAGCAGATGACTGAATTGCTTGTAATTAGCAAGACATTGTGTTGTGGATAAAGGCCTTTGACATAGATGAAATTCTCACTTTAATCTCTGGGTTGGCTGAAGCCAAGGGTAACCTGTTGAAATAAAAAAAAAAAGACTGGACTGATTGCTTCTACATAAAATTGGCACACAGTAAGGATAAATCTATCTAATTCTTATTGTAAAATTAAAAAATCTTATTAAAAATCCTAAAGACTACCAAAATATTCATCGGAGTTTTAGTGTTACCTTTTAAAATTCTCCTTATAAGCCCCATGGCAGGGGGTTGGAACGAGAAGAACTTTAAAGTCCCTTCCAACCTAAACCATTCTGTGATTCTGTAAAACAGACCCAGACTGACTGGTCAGGCTGTCATAAATCCCAAACCCAGTCATGCCACTGAAGCCCACAACAGCACTGGGCTTTCCCTTTGGAATCCCACCTTCCCCTTCCTTCTCCCAGTTAGAAAATGCTGTATCTCTAAACTGCATTTTCTGACTGCTTGGAGAGAGTAGCCTGAGCTATGCCCCTTGGGAATGCTGGAAAATGAAAACAGCCCCAGATCACTTTCCACGGCGGTGTCCCCACAGCTGGGGGACAGCTGCAGAGGCCTTGGAGGTGACACCTCCTTGTGCAGAGCCCAAGCTGTGTGTGGGCAATCCAGGCTGGCACAGACACAGTGTTTCTGCCTCTTGGTCCCCTCCCAGCCTGTGCCACTCCAGCCTGCTTGGCTGGAATGGGAGAAAGGGCAGGCAAATCTGTTTGTAAAGCAGTTCTTTGAAAATGAAAGAGTTTGGGTATCTCAAAAAGAAGCATAATTTTATCCAGGCAAAACATTCTTAGGTTCTGTATAATATTGCATATACAATGAGACTGTCTTTGTAAATATTATAAAGGTCTGTTTCAACTTAAAATGCTCCAGACTCCTCCGTTGTGAGTTTATTCCTCTGAGACACCCTGGATGTATTATCCTCTCTAGACTTTGAGTTAGTCCTGGCACGTTTGTCCAACCTTTCAGTGAATTCCAAGGCTGTTGTTTGATGTCACACAATGGCCGTGTTGTCCCTGTGCTGGAATTGAGCACTCCCTGCTGTCCCACAGCTCTCCAGTGTCACAGCTCCATGTGCTGCAGCATGGACACTGGGCTCGGGCTGTGCCTGCTCTGAGACCGGGCTGAAGGAAGGACCAGTGGCCATTCCTTTGCTGAGTATTTAACTTTTTAGTTCCAGTTCTGCAGGTGTCGGTGGTGCAGGATTGGGCTGCATGTTCCACCTCTCTGTGCTGTCTCTTCTCTGTGTTGTGTCCCCAGAGTCCTGCTGGCACTGCTGGCACATGGGGTGGCAGCAGTGCTGAGCAGCTCCCCAAGTTTCTGCAACAGTTTTAATTTTGAAATTTCTTAATTACTCTTGACTGCCGCAAAAAAGTTTCTTTTCTACTTTTGTTTCTCTTTCCTTGTGCTGTTATGATTCACTCTTGGGAGGTTTGGAAAACTGCTCCAGGCTTCCTAAACTTATGCAACAGTTGACGGGAAATCTGACCTACTTCAGAGCTGCTCTCACCTGGCTGAGAATGTCTGAGACTGAACTGCAGTAACATAAACATCCCCCTGGTTTTGGGGAAGAAATGATTCATCATGAAAATTGGAGGTTTGTGCTGTGAGAGAGAATAAATAGTATGCTGCAAACTGACAAATTGCCCAGTCCTTAGATTGGGTTCAGTGGGAACTCTGCTTGTTTGGGTAGAGACCTGGATGTGAAGAGTTGAGGCAATGTGTGATTTGTTAGAACTGGTGGAGGACAGTGTCTGCAATTGCTTCTAGACAGTGCTGGGGTAAAACCTGAAGAAATCTATTTGAAAACAAAGCTGCTGCCAGGGACAGATTTTTGTAATTTAAAGAGGCACATCTCATTTTTCATTCAGGAATGTGCAGATGCTCTATATGGGCATCATTCCCATAGGTGGCAGTTGTGGAGTTGTGTGCACTGGATGTGACCCAGTGAGTTGTTGGGCAGCTCCTCTACCTGTTCACTTCTGAGTTTAAGCAAAATCTGAATTTTCATGCCTTGGTGAAACAAAAAGAGTATGATGCATCTCCATTTACACCAGCTGAGTTTGATGTGCAACGTGAAAAACCGAAAATAAAAGAGATGGACTGGAACAGGGACATGGGATCCAGGAAGCCTCATCCAGCTTTGATTTATAGCCTGTGCTGCTGCACTTACAGAAAATATGGACTAATTCCCTCAGACCTGCAAAGAGGGGATTGAGAAAAACCCAGCTCTTAAAATGCAGTGATGGGTTGTGTTTTGCTGTGCTGCATGTGGACCAATTCCTTTGGGGTGTGAAGGCCCTGGGTTTAAAACATCTCCAGGCGATTGTGGCCAGTGGATCCCAAAGTATTTACATACAGCCAATGTCCATAATCAGATTCCTCTGCCAGAGAAGGTGTTAGAGGTTGAAGTGCAGTAATCTCTGAACCTTTTTTCCTTCCTTGCAGGGCACCATTCACAGGATCATTATTGAGAACCCGGATCAGGTAGGGAAACTGTGCTGGACTTCCCTCAGCTCCTTCCCCAGCTCCTCCATGGGGGATGATAAACACTGAGAGCACACAGCTCACACCTCTGAGGGTGAGAGAAGGAATTATGAGGGATTGAAAACACTGTAGAATGGCCACTCAGGCTCCCACCTCTCAGCAGTTAAATCTTTGTTAATCTTGATTAATTACTAACTGTTTTTACTGTATTTATTTCACATAGTCCCTATACAAGCATAGCCACTTTGTTTGCAAATGGACATACACTCACATGTTCACATCCTAAAGGACATCTCACATATCTTTAAATTATCTATTTTTAGTCAAAATTACTCTAATCCTGAGTTTGCTGTTTGACAAGATTTATGGATGTTTTTATTTATGTGTTTTACAGGAGCCATTATCCCCTTTTCTTAGAGGGGCCAATTTCTCTCCTGGAAATAATGTCATCTATGAAAAAACAATAAGAAAATATGAGCTATTAAATCCCCTCCAAGTAAGTTGGGTATTTATACTATCTATTGCAAGAAAATTGAGTTGGTAGCAGGAAATTGATGTTTCTGGGTTGGTTTGGTTCTGGGTTTTTTTCTTATTTTTGTTAGGAGTAGCTGCCAACCTGAGAACTGCCTTGTGATCTAGGACACATTTTCAAAGTAAATGAACCAATATTTAAGGAGAGCAGAAGGTGGAATGTTTGCCATATTTTTCCTAAGAATTTATTATTAACTAACAATGAAAACTGCTGTTGTATCTCTAGTACTGTCAGTCTGTATCTGAATAGTGGCTGTGAATTAGTTTCTTGCAGTAGCTTCACAACAGAACAACCAAGATACATTTTTAGAAAAAATAATTAAAAACATAATTTCTTTTTTACTAACTCTTGAAAAAAAAGTATTTGGCAAACCCGTCTGAAACTTTATCTCACAACTGGTGTTTTGTCAGTAGCAAAAATATTGGTCCATTTTATTGCTCTGAAACATTTCCAACAGGAAAAAAAAAATTAAATTTAGCATATCTCAGAGTGACTTACCTGAGGTTTTTTTTTACTTTGTTTTTTAAAATGGAAGTTTTCATGCCCCTCTGGATTTTAGACAGCTGAATTCTCTGTGATATACAGTCTCTGAAGTGGAAAAGGAAAAAAACCTGTAATTATAAATAACAGCTTCTTTCTTTTTGCAGATGATGTGCAAAGAAAAGAATAAAAAGTTGTGGAGTTTAGCCCTGGAAACCATAGTTTTATTTCTGGTTTTTGTTACCTGGGCTATGTTTAGATTTAGGTCAAATTAGGAGCATAGTTTTAAAGGAAATTTTCATGTGTAATGGGGCATCCACCTTGGGAAAGGTTTTTTGCCTGTGCTTCTCACTGACAGCATCTAAAATTGGAAGGAAAATTGGTGAATTACAACCCTGGAGTATGAAAGTGTGAGGCAAACTCACATTCAGTTAGGTATAGAAGCAATTTTATTCAGATTATTAAAACATCCAAAACCACCGCCAGCACTGCCAGTCACAGGTACGTTTCATTCGCTGTTGAGGTTGATATCCCACTCCATGCAGTGTCCAGCACTAACAGGTCCTTCTCTGTGCCAGGAGAGGCAGTTCCAGATGTGCCCAGCAGAGCAGTGCCCACCTGTGGTGATCACCCAGCAGTGCCAGCAGACACAGACGGGCTCTCCCTGTGAGCTGTGCCCGGGCCAGGGCAGCGACGAGTGCCGGGGACACCCCGCCAGGAGGGGCACAGCCCCGCCCGAGCTGGTGAGGGGTCCACACTTTTTTCTTGGCGCAGTTTGTTCTTAGGCAGAGACACAACTCCGGGAATGAGTGGTTTTCTGGCTCGCAGCCTCCAGAGGTTTGTGTTGGGCTCTCAGCACCGCACCCTTGTCACTAAGCAGGGCCTGTGTGTCTGTCTGGGACTGTCCAAGGCTTTCTCACGTGCTGTTGGGGGGAAAGGCTGTTTGAGGAATTGTATTTCTTGTTGTCACAGACCTGTGCTCAGGTGTGCACTGGCTGAGATCAGCCCATGGTGTTTAACTGTGCTCAGTCTCACTGGCTTGTTGGGTTTTGTTTTTCTTTACCCATCAATTCAGTCAGGTTTCATCTGTCAGTCTGTACACAAACACTGAGGGATGCACAGCCTCTGCTTTGGGAGGAAATGCACGTTACTATATAACCTCGGCAAACATCAGCTCAGGGCTCCTTTCCTCCTACGCTGATCAACCAGGGCTTCAAATATATTTCAATTTGATGCAAAAGTGGTTGACACAGATTCAGTGGAAGCACGGAAGGAGCTTCCTGGTGTTCCTGCAGCCTGTTAGTGCAGCAGGTCCTTCCTGTGCACCCAGTCGGTGTTTGGGTGACAAACACCCTGGGGACCTCAGTGTCACACCTGTGCAGAACCTTCCAGAGCCCAACACTCCCATCAACCAGCTCAGGACACTCAGCTTGGGCTGATGTTCCCATAGAGCTGGATGGGAATATCCTGTGGAAGCAGGACTTTGCCTGTTTCTTCTTGTTCTAAAGGAAGTAATTCCTCTCTGTACAGTTTATTGAAAATCAGGAGACAAGGAAGACTCACTACCGAGAAAGCGTAAATAAATTGCAAATTGCTAAGAGCAGCCAGACCCAAATCCATCCTACCTGTAGCATTTTCATGTTCAGCTTTCATCCCAAAGAAGGGATCCTGTTGTGATGTCCTGCCTGTCTCCTGCCAGGTGAGCTGCCCCCAGGACAGCCCCGAGCAGCTGGACTGTCGCTTCTTTGGGGAGCTGCTGGCAGAGCTGCACCGCAAGAGCACTGACCTGTACAGCTGCTTGCTGCAGCACGTGGAGAAGATTGGGACAAGGTATTGCCACTGGATCTGTGTTTTGGTTTAGGGTAAATTTGGGAGGAAATTTCTGAATGGGGTTTTTTTGAAAAGCAAATTTAAACAGCTTTTTCTCTCAGCCGGTCTGGGGAAATAACTTTTCAGAGAAGAGTGGAAAAAAAGCCTTATTTATTTAATAAACAAAATGCTTACAAGCATAAAGAATGAATAATAATAATAATAATAATAATATGAAACAATAAAACTTTTTGCTGCTCTGAAGAGAGATGGCAAAACTGAGAGTTTGTGTTAGGAGTTTGTTTATCAGTCTTTTTAGTGCTGGAAGATGCCGAGTCCCGGCCTGGTGGGCCACGGGTGCAAGATTTTGGTGCTCTTTTGGGTTTTTCAGTTCAGAGCAGATTTAAATAGTCTTAAAGAAAAAATAAAATAATAAAAAAAAAACAGTTCAGGAAAGCTTTTTTGCCTCAGCTAGCTAGACTAACAAAAGGAGAAAAAAAATTCTTTCTGGCTGCCCTCCGTGTATTTGACGAAGGAAAAAAAAAAAACCACACAGTCCCAAGGACGAGAGCAGATTCAGAGGAGTGAGTTTGTTTCTCAAAACAAACCGCGCTTTTTTTTTTTTGCTCACTCTTAGAACTAGTCTTAAAGGTACAGAACACAGAACAGACGATTTGGGGATATATAGTCACTCTAGGACATTCCACCCCTTATCACCATATCGTTAACTTGTTAAAACTAATTGAATTTTAACTTTACAAACACACATTATGCATGCATATATCTATATAAAAACAATATACAGCTATATACAGACAATGGCAGTGACATTTAACAAAAAGTGATATGTACACATGGTTTTTATTTAACAATCAGATTTCTTTGAGGTACACATCGTGTTGTTTTATTTTTCTGCATTATTTACTATGTACAACTTGGTTTCTGAGCAAAGACAATTTTATGGATGGGTTTGTTCGTACTTGAGGTGGATTTGATTTAAATTGTTTTTTTTAGCAAATTTCTTGTATGTACTACAGGGACTTTATTTCTATCTACTGTATGCAGGAGCTCAGACTGGGCAGGGCCTGCTCTGTTGGTGGAACTTCGGGTGTTAACTAACTAGGTGGCTTTTGCCAGATGTTGCTCTTAGTTTTTGAAAGATTTTTCACTCAATGCTTTCAAGGTGGTTTTTAACAGTCTATTGAATTTTTTTACTTTTTTAGTAGCTGGTGCATGGTAGGGGATATGGTACACTCACTTAATGCTATGTTCCCTAGCCCAGGTATTGATAAGACTGTTCTTGAAATGAGTTTTGTTGTTTGACTTAATTTTTTCAGGGGTACTATGCTTTTAGAGAATTTGCTTTTCAAGGCTTAGAATGGTGTTATGGGCTGTAGCATGAGGCACAGGGTAGGTTTCCAGCCACCCCGTGGTGGTTTTTACTATTGTGAGCACATAGCGCTTATTTTGACGTGTTTGGGGTAATGTGATATAATTAATTTGCTAGGCTTTTTTATACTTGTATTTGGACTACTGTTTATTATACTATAGGGGCTTTACTTGCTTGGCTTGCTTGATTGCAGTACATGTGTTACAGTTATGAATAACTTGAGAAATACTGTTTATGGTGAGATTTATTCTTCGGTTTCGTGCCCACTTATAGGTGGCATTTCTGCTTTGATGACTTGAGGCATTATGAGCTCATTGAGCCAGGAATAACTTTTTTTTGTGTTGCCAATCTAAGTTTATTTTTGACACTTTTATTTTTGTAGCTTGATCTACTTGCTCATTGTTTTTGTGCTCTTCATCAGCTTTACTCTTGGGGACATGGGTATTTACATGACGGATTTTTATAGGTAGTTTTTCTATTTGAGTGGCAATGTTTTTTTATTTTTCGGCAGCCTAAATTGGTTTTTTTTTATGCTGCTAGTTAGCTTTTTTTTACTTTTTTAACTATTTTCATAAAGCATTGGCTACTATTTATGAATTAGTATAGAGGTAGAGCTTTGGCCACTTCTCTTTCTCAGCAATGTCCAGGGTCAATTGAACAGCTTTGAGTTTAGCAAGTTGGCTTGATTTATTATTTTTTTCTGTGGCTTTAGCGACTTGTCGTGTGGGGCTCTACACAGCTGTTTTTTACTTTTGGTTTATTTTTACTATGCGACAGGAACCGTCAGTGAAAAGAGCGTAGGGTGTTTCTTTTGCTGGCAGTTGGTTGTATGGTGGAGCTTTTTTAGCACGTGTTACTGGTTTTTGCTTTTTTTTATTTGTGAGATTAAAGTCTTTATTTTCAGGCTAATTTGTAATTATTTTTAAAATCTCAGGGCGATTTAGTTTTTTAATACGAGCGTGTTGTGTGATGACAGCAATTTACTTACTTTATGTAGCATTGGTGGCATGGTGGGTAGACGGAACTTCTGCTTTAAACATCTACTTTAGCACTGGTAGTCGGGGTGCCAGGAGGAGTTGTGTTTCAGTGCTTATTACTTTTGAGGCAGCTTGGACTCTTTCATAGGCTGTTAAAATTTTTTTCTTTGTGGGAGTATAATTGGATTTAGACTTTTTGTAGTTTCGACTTTAGAATTTCAGTGGTTGTCCTCGAGTCTCCCCAGGCACCTTCTGCCAAAGACTTTAGGACAGACTATGGCTCTCGGCTGCAGAGTAGAGCACGTTTTTTATATTTGGTTTTGTTTTGACTGGGCTAAGGGTCACTGCATGGGCAATCTTTTGCTTGATTTGGGCAAAGGCGTGTTGCTGTTCAGGGCCCCAGTGGAAAGTGTTTTTTTTGTGGGTAACTAGGTAGAGAGGATTCATAATTTGGCTGTACTTAGGGATATGTATTTTTTAAAAACTTATGGCACTTAGGAAAGCTTGTGTTTTTTTCTTGTTGGTAGGTGGAGATATTGTTGTGATTTTGTTGATGACATCAGTAGGAATTTGACGCTGTTTATTTTCCCACTTAATTCCCAGGAACTGGATTTTTCGAGCAGGTTTTTTAACTTTGTTTTTTTTGATAGCGAATTTAGCTTTTAGCAGAATTTGGATGATTTTTTTTTTTTTCTCAAACACTTTAGCTGCAGTATTTCTTCACACAATGATGTTATCGATGTACTGCAGATGTTTTGGAGCTTTATTTTTTTTTAGTGCATCTTGGATTAGTCTATGGCAGATGGTAGGACTGTGTTTTTACTTTTGGGGCAGTCGGTTTTAGGTGTATTGCACTCCCCTCCATGTGAAGGCAAACTGAGGCTTGCACTTTGCTGCTAAAGGAATGGAGAAAAATGCATTAGCAATGTCAATAGTGGCATACCACCTTGCTGCTTTGGACTTCAGCTCATACTGGAGCTCTAACATGTCTGGCACAGTAGCGCTCAGCGGTGGAGTTACTTCATTTAATGCACGATAGTCTACAGTCAGTCTTTATTCTTTTTTAGATTTTCGCACAGGCCAGATGGGGCTGTTGAAGGGTGAGTGGGTTTTGCTGACTACTCTTTGACTTTTTAGTTCACGGATCATCTTATGAATGGGGATCACGGCATTTCGAGTTGTTCTATACTGTCGGCGGTGCACTATTGAGGTGGCAATTGGTACTTGTTGCTCTTCTTTTTTCAGAAGTCTTACTGTTGATGGATTTTTGGACAGTCTAGGTAAGGTGTTCAATTGCTGGATGCTTTCCATCCCTACAGCTGCTATCTTAAATGCCCATTTGAGTCTTTTAGGGTTTTTGAAATACTTACTTTGAAGGTAGTCTATGCCCAAAATGCATGGGGCTTTTGGGTTAGTTGTAATAAGGTGGTTTTTTTATTTATTTCTAGTCAGGCTCACCTCTGCTTTCACTAACGTATAGTTTTGTGATTTCCTGGTCACACCAGCAATAGAAACAGATTCTGCTCTTACATGTGTTGATGGAATTAATGTGCACTGTGCACTAGTATCGACTAAGGCTTTGTATTTTTGTGGTTTAGATGTGCTAGGCTAACGAATTCACACATTCTAAAAAACACGATTTTTTTTAGCCTCTACTTGGCTAGAGGCAGGGCCCCTCTAGTCCTGTTTTGTTTTTTTTTTTGGGCGTATGTTTTAGAGGTTCTTTTAAGGGAGTTAGACATGTCATTATTATCATATCTGGCAGTTTGCCTACGGGCAATTGGAGCTGCTTTTCTTTTGGTGGAACTTTTTCTTTGGGTTTTGCTTTCTTTCAGCTCATGTACCCGTTGTGCCAAAGCAGTAGTAGATTTTCTATCTCACTTTTTTATGTTTTTTTTGCAATTACGCAGGAAGAACTACAGCTCAGCTCGTCGAGTGTACTCTTTCACCCTATCTAGGGAACGTCTTCGTTGGGTACCAACACCTTTGATCTGTACTGCTGAAATTTGGAAGAGGTTTTCTTTAATCTCTTTTTTGAGTTTTTTGTGATTTTTCTCTATCTGATTTTTTAGTTTTTGTAGACGTGTTTTCACAGCTGCAATTTTGGTATGTGTTGGGCTATGCACGGCATCTGCATATGCTCGAAGTTTTTTCGCTATATTAAGCACAGTTTTATATGTCTCATCTTGCTTTATTATTGCTAGAGCAGAAGTGTATTTAGATGGCCCAAGTCGCACAAGTTTTCTTCACATGACAGGTGTACATGGTACTAGGTTTGGATTTTTAGTTGTTATGTCATCTGAAAAAATGAGCTCTGCTACAGCCATTTTTCTCAGACGTTGGATTTTTTGTTCTATGGTCTTCTACTGTGTTTGTTGCAGATAGAGGTCATCTGCACACAGGTATTTTTGTGCTACACCTTTCAGGATCCGTTCCCAGAGACTGTGAGGGCTAGCTTTTCTCATCATGCTTTGGTTAATGACAGGATCATGTGACAGAGATTTCAAATGCTTCGCTTCAGTGCCATCTAGAATGGTAGCCTCCCCTGCAGCATCCCAAAGGCGGACTAACCAACTAATTATAGATTCATCAGGTTGTCGCCTGTAGTCTTTTTTTAGGCCTCGAAGGTCCTTTAGGGAAAAGGTATCAATATTGGCTTTAGAATCTGTACCCCTCGATGTGGCTTCTGATTTTGGTGAAGGTTTTTTTCTTGGATCATCATTATTATTTTTTACTTTGCGATTGGTCTTGCTTTTATACTTTTTGCTTTTTGTATTAGCAGCAACAGACATTGGTTGAGGCCTACTGTCTAGTTCAGCTACTGGCCCGGAGCCTGGGATATTAGCTGCAGCCTGAGTGACTGGAATAGTAACTGTTGATTTGCATCCCTGCCTCCCTGTCTCTGTCGGCTGCTCTACATTATCTAGCAGGGTGCGATAAGCATATGTCAGAGCTCAGCTTACTGCAATAATCTTTTTCTTCTTAGAGGCATTATGGTATTTCTCTTTCAGGTATTTCCTCACTTTGGCTGGATTTTGAATTTGTTCACGTGGAAAGTCTCAGACTACAGGGTCAGAAAACTCCTTTAAAATTTGGCCCATATCCTCCCATTCTCCACACCATTCAAGATTTCCTACGCCTGGGTCAACTCCTGGGTCAGGGGTTTCATTAGCCTCTCGAGAAATCTCAGCCTTCATTTTAGACAAGCTGCAAACCATATAGAGGAAGCTCACCAGATGAAATACTAGGAAGATGGTATCTTTAACATTCAGGGGACACTGCATATTCTCCAAAAGTGATGTGACCGATTCAAAAGATATGAGGGACAGGAAAGACTGAAAAGCTTCATCCCCTGTTTTTTTTCTAACAAAGTGGGTGCAATTATTCATAAATTCCCAAAACGTGCTGCTGGAACTAGGACGTATGGTAGGACGAAGAAACTATAAACCAAACATACCTGCCACAAACTCCAGTACCTTCATAAACTTCTTATAAATCATGATCACTAAACTCAACAAAATAGCAATCTTAAATTGTGCACTTCTAGTGTAAAAGCTATGTGTTAGGGACAACATTGGAGCTAGTTCTGGATAAGAAAACAAGCTTAGGGACCAGAAAGGTATTAGAACTTTAAAGAAACTTAGGGAACAGAAATACAGCAAGGACTCTATTCCAATAGACATTAGGGATTCAAGGGGCAACATGGCTACTCTATCCCCACACAAAGAACAACCAAAATGCACTCAATAATCAATACAAGTTTTTTTCCACTCTCTCGAGCCCCACGTTGGGCGACAAATTTACTGTATGTCCTGGTTTAGGGCAAATTTGGGAGGAAATTTCCGAATGGGGTTCTTTTGAAAAGCAAATCCAAACAGCCCCTCCCCCCAGCCGGTCTGGGGAAATAACTCCCCAGAGAAGAGTGGAAAAAAAGCCTTATTTATTTAACAAACAAAATGCCCACAAGCATAAAGAATGAATAATAATAATAACAATAATAATAATATGAAACAATAAAACCTCTCGCTGCTCCGAAGAGAGATGGCAAAACTGAGAGTCTGTGTCAGGAGTTTGTTTATCAGTCCCTTCAGTGCTGGAAGATGCCGAGTCCCGGCCCGGTGGGCCACAGGTGCAAGATCCTGGTGCTCCTCTGGGTTTTTCAGTCCAGAGCAGATTTAAACAGTCCCAAAGAAAAAATAAAATAATAATAAAAAAAACAGTTCAGGAAAGCTTTTTTGCCTCAGCTAGCTAGACTAACAAAAGGAGAAAAAAAACTCTCTCTGGCTGCCCTCCGTGCATCCGACGAAGGAAAAAAAAAAAACCACACAGTCCCAAGGACGAGAGCAGATTCAGAGGAGTGAGTTTGTTTCTCAAAACAAACTGCGCGCTTCTTCTTTCTTTGCTCACTCTCAGAACTAGTCTTAAAGGTACAGAACACAGAACAGACGATTTGGGGATATATAGTCACCCTAGGACAATCTGTCATTCCTGTGTCCCAGACATCCAGCACTGCACAGCTGACAGGGACAGTGTTGTTTGTGAATTGGTTGTACTCTGTTTCTTCCTGACAGCTAGAACTGACTGGATGTTTTACACATTCATCTGATTTGCAAGTAACTGAGGACATAGAAATGCTGTAAGCCAAGGAAATTTATTGAATTTGATGCTTAAGAATTGTCTCCCACAAGTGTTTGTACATTGAGCAAACAAGAACTTACAGCACACTCTGACATATATTTCATGATACAATTCTGTTGCTGTGTCCTGAAGAAACAACCCAAATGTCCAAATTTCCTCTGTCCTCTTGTGATGTTGTGTCATGGATTAAAGGACAGCCACCACCAGGCATAAAGCTCAGTCTCTACCTCCAAATGAACATTAAGCACATTATCTGCAGAGCCCTGCAGACCATCTGTGGGAAGAAATGGGAGTCACAGCAGGCAGTGTCCTGCACAACCTTCCTCCTTTCCCTCCCAATCACCCTCATTCTTGCCCCTCACTCCCAAACTTGTCTGGTGCTTTCCAAGGTCACTGAATAAGGAAAGTGGTCCTGTAGCAGGGGGAAAAAGAGAATTTAACCATCACAGAAACCCTGATAGTGCTCAGTCAACACTTGGGGCAGGGCAGTGCATTGTAGCAGAGTTGTGGGCAAACCATTACCCAGGCAATTAAGGGAGTAATTGGGTTAACTGCCCATAATTGGGATAACTGCCCAAAGGACTGGGGATAGTCAGCCTGTGTTAGCCATAGGACTCCAGTCTGCCCAGAAATTCCTCCACAGAGGGAAGGTAATGACTCTTCAGCTGATAAAGACCCTTCCTTGCTCTTTATTGTCCAGATAATCTTTTAGTGGTGAATATGGGCCTGAATCCTGAAAGTTCTCAAGCAGCTTTGAGTTAACAGATCCTTGGATTTTGTGTTTTACAGGAACCACGACATCGAATTCACGTGCCAGGTAAGGCCCAGGCTGTCTCCTGACACCGGTGGGGGGAGGGTTCAAGCAAATTAAGCCAAAGCAGTTGAAATGAAGGAGGCTGGTCTTTGTTAGGTAATGCTTCCTGCTTGGTAAACACATTCAGAGCCTGAAAACTACTGCTAGGCAGGTATTTGCAAATGTGATAATACTGAAAGGAAACTTCAAGAATTTGCATTATTCCAGTATGAGAGTCAAATTTTGAAAGTCTCTCCTGATGTTCCAATAATGGTTTCACTGGAAAATGACTTGCACAGGTACCTGTCTTTTTACAATGTGTTTTTTGCAAAGGCTCTGTCACTCCCTGGCCAGTGAAGCTGCTGCTGAGCAGCAGGTGCTGTACCTTTGAAGGCATTTGGTGTGAATGGGGCAGAAATACCTGCCCAGGGTTCACCTGCAGGAAGCAAATGCCACTGAATCCTGACAGCATCTCCTGGTGGTCATCTGGGGTTTATTGGCAGCCCATTCAGAAACACGAGGTTTTGCCCCACCATAAACTGCTGGGAGTTGTAGCATCAGCTATTAATCCCTGAGAGAGGATTGATTTGAATACTGCTTTTAAATGTTAAATTTAAGGATTTGAATACATGCTTCATGTATCACTTTATCTCACTTTGTACATGCCCCACGTATAAGACTTTGGAAGTTTTCTGGATAGACTTTGATCTATTTTTGTTCTTATTTGCCTTGTACTAAAAATGTTTTTCATAGCAAAGCTGTGTAATTAATGAAGAAACCACATTACTATCTACCAGGCAAAATTCTTAATCAAGACATCTCCCCTTTCCTCCCTTCTTTGCTTAGACTGAAGATATTGAAGAATTAATTCCCAAAGGACTGTCTGAGGCAACAAAGCAGCAAATTCGTTATCTCCTCCAGGTATGGGAGCTCGGCAGCCTGTAGGAACTGGGAGCAGTGGGAGCTGGCTTACACACAGGAGGGACTTGGTACATAACATCCTTCACTCTCTATTCCCTCATCCCATTGTTTCTAGAGTGAAGGGGATGGAATGATGGCTTTAAAGGAATTGTCACATGGACCCACAGTCCACTTGTGTATTTTAAACTTTACTGGGGCTTTCCTGCAGTTTCACTGGAAACTGTCTTGGCTTTTGACCACTGGCAGGAGAAAAGAGACCTTTCATCTTTCTGTGTTGTGTATTAAGGCTTTACTTTAAAAGCCAAACACAAATAGGAGGTGCTAAAAACCCAGAAGCAGAGCCTGAATCCCACCTGCTTCCAGCCCAACCCCATGGCTGGGCATGGAGCAGGGAGGGAGGGGGATGGGGAGGGAGCTGAAGAACCAGCCCAGGAGGACAAAACCCTTTACACCTGAACCACTACAGGAATGGTTCCATTTGTTGCCCAATGCCAAAAGCACAGCTCAGCACTCAGAGCTGCCTTTGCCAGGCAGGTGTGTCAGAGCAGGATCCTGCTCTGGGCTCCCTCAGGTATGGGGAGGGTGATCCTACCTGGGAGCTGCACCCTGGAATCACTTCCTGGAAAAAAAAAAAATCCATTGAAATGAACTTGAGAAGGAGCAGCCTGGTCTGAGTTTGCAGCTGCCTCCTCTGACCTCCTCCATCCCTTCCAACTGGAATTATTCTGTGCTTCTCTTACAAGGAAGATGGACATCAACCCCCAAATATTCCATGGCCTTATGCTGGCACACTGTCCTGGTTCAGCTCCAGGTGAAAAAGCTGAACAGGCATTTCCTGTTGTCTCTGTGTCCATCTGGTTTCACATCCTCACAGCTGTGATTATAAAATGCAGCCAAAATAGCTTTTGGGGAACCAGGTGTTGTCAGGATCCACCCAGAGTGCTCTCAGAGCCCTTGGCCACCAGGACAGAGCTGGGAGGGGAAGGGTTTGCACAGCCCAGGATCCTGAGCTGGGAATGCCCAGAGGCTCCTCTAAGGACACAGAGAATTCCACTGGAGAAGCACATGGCACCTCTGGGATTTAGCAACCTCTAGCACTAAGCAGTTGCTGAGTGGGGTTTTACTTACATTTTTATAGTCTAAATTTCACCATTTGACTCAATTCCTTCTTTCAAACTACTCTATAGTGTATTACACAATAAAACCAACAAAACCATAAGGCAAAAGTGAAATTCCAGTTTAATTACAAAACAAACAAATACGTGAGTTACACTAGGAATGCAGTCTCAGTCACACCATGGCACCAGTGGGGATAAAAAACTGAGCAAGGGCCAATCTCCATATGGATAGAGAGCATGAGAGCTCATTCTTCCAAGTTAAGGGAACACACAGAAGGATTTCACTTTTGTCCAGACAAGAAAAATCACAGCTTTTGCACAGAATATTCAGCCCTTCTAGGAGAGTCACAACTTGAGGAGTTGTGTGTCCTTTCAAAGTCTTTTCTTTAGATATTATAAATGTATCATGAAATGCAACAATTTATGTTTTCACCTGAATCAATTAAGCAGCTATTCGAGGCATTAAAATTAACATTCCAAAGGAGAACAGTGTTTGGCTGTGGTCACTTCTGGTTTTCTTTCATCCAGGTGACTCCTTTCATCTTTGGGATCTTTTTCCTTTTAAAGGGAGGAGTTGGCTGTATGAGCTTTTTTAATTTAAATTTTTAGAAATGTTAATTAAATTCCCTCACCCTTGAGCCCAAAGCTTTGCCAGATCTCAAACATGACTCATTCCTCTGTGCCTTTTCAGGCAGGACAGTAATTTTTAAAAGTCAGTATAAGCACAAAGCTTTGAAAGCTCAAATAATTGTGCAATATTAACACATTTATTTTTTCCCTTTATTGGTGTACAAAGACAGTTCCTTACCCTGTTGTTCCTTCCACTTTTAACAATGTTGTCCTGTGTTACAAGGCAGAAACTGAACACTGGCATTTGCAGAACAAAGTGCAATGAAAATGTTTCCTGTAGAAACTGTGGGCACTTCAAAGGTTTTAGAAGTTTACAGCTATAAAGCAATTTCTGTTCTACCTCGTTAGGCATATTGTAAACAAAGCTGCCTAATTAATCCCAATTATCCTTTTAATTTCTCCCCTCCCAGATGAGAGCGACATCGGACAAATCCCTGAGACTTGTGCTTTCCACGTTCAAGAATCTGCGTGAGGAGCTCTGCCATTTGCAGGATGACCTGGGGGTGAGTCCTGTTCTTCACTACCCACGGCTCATCCAGCTGCTCCCAGCTGGCAGCAGGAGCCAGGGCTGGCATTCCAGTCTGTGGCTGTGCTGGTGGCAGTGGCTGCTCTGTCAGTGCCTCGGGGAGGGGGGGGACTGGATGGACATGGGTTGCTTTGGTGGCTCCAGAGGTTCTCTGGCCTTCAGCCATCCCAGCCCTGGGGCTGTGGGTACAGGCACCAGACAATTCCTGTTGGGGAAGCAGCAACTTGGTGTTTCCCACACCAGCCCAAGTGCTCGGCACTGCTGGGAATGTCACAGCATTGTCCTGGAAAATGCAAAGTTAAGGGAGAAGGAGTTTGAACTTGAGCACAGAACAAGGAGTCTGTGCAGTGGGTTTAGTTTTGGGGTGGTTTTTGTTTGGGTTTTTTTGTTGGCTTCTATTTAAATTGTTTCTGGGACAGACTGGAAGGGCAGTGTCCAGGATCCCAGTGCTCACCACCTAGCACAAAGCACAAAGGTTCAACAGTGTGTGCTATGTACCTAAACCCCAAACTTTCAAGAAAGTTGAGCATCCTCTCAGTTCTAAAACATCCCTTTATTAATGACTGTGTTGCACTTTATGGGAAGAGTTTACTGAAAAATTGCAGCTTTTGACTGTGAACTTTTGACTTTTGTCCTGCAGAAGCTGGAAACTGACAATGTCTTGCTGAAGAAGGATTTGACTTTTAAGGATTCTCAAGTAAAAGAATATGAAACAATGCTGGCTTCTCTGAGGGAGAACAATCGTCAGCAGCAGGTGAATCGAGAAACATTTTCAGTGTCATTCCAGGCAGCCGAAATGGGGGCAGTTTGCTGACTTTTGTGTGCTCTGAGTAACTGCTGCCTGCTGTGTGTGTGATGCTGTTCCTCCCCTGAGGAATTCCATGTGCTCATTCCCTCTGCTTTCCAGCAAGGGCTCAGGGACAGCACTGCCAAATGCCACTCCCTGGAGGAACAGCTCCTGTCCCTGCAGCTCAGCGAGGGGGAC
This sequence comes from Trochalopteron elliotii, assembly GCA_024734555.1. Taxonomy (NCBI): domain Eukaryota; kingdom Metazoa; phylum Chordata; class Aves; order Passeriformes; family Leiothrichidae; genus Trochalopteron; species Trochalopteron elliotii. The sequence continues at coordinate 162,668 of JANPWX010019087.1, forward strand.
AAGGACTGCCAGCTGAAGGAGCTGGAGTACAGCAAGAGGGCCCTGGAGCAGGAGATCCAGAGCCTCAAGCTGCAGGTGAGGGCTCACTTGGCTGGGTGCAGTAGCTGAGTCCCAGACTCAGAGGGATCAGTGTAGGAAAACTAATGATGAAAAAAACCTCTCTTAGTAAAATGAAAACGGGTTCTTTGCTGCAGAGCTGCTCCAGCCCAACCCTGCAGACCACGACGGATGAGCTCTCCAGCCGCTACGTGGAGATGATCAACAACCTGAGGGAGGACAAGGACAGGGAAATCCGCAGCCTCAGGGTAAGGGGCTCTGCTGGCACTGGCTGTGTGCAGGGACAACTGCTCCTGCAGTTACAGCAGCAGAGATCTACCACAGGCACTTTTTGGGTGTATTCTGGTTGTGCAGTTACTTTACTCATAGACACTGGTGATAGTTTGAAACCTTTATAGTAGAACATAAAACTGTGACTTAAAAATAACCCAACTGTTCTTTACATCAAGAAGTTAGGGAGCAATCTGATTAGCAGGCTGTCTAAAATGATAATTTGTGTGTCCTGATAACATAAGAAATTAGTTCAATAGATGCTCAACAGGAAACAAAAATAAATCCCAGTCACAGCTGTATGTAGGAAATGTCTCTCATGGAAACCAGAGGTAAAAATCTCCAATCCTGGAAGCCAATTCAAGTGGTTCACTGCTGGTTCAGCTTTAGAATTATAAAATCATTAAATTAATACTGGATATAATTCAGTCCAATTAGCACTTTCTGAATTTACTGTGTGGCTCAACTTCCTGACCTGAAAATCCTTGGGGCTCACTGTTGATGGTGTTCATGAAATGCCACCCCTGGAGCCCTGGGATGGTGCTGAGGGGCCCTGCCCAGAGCCCCCCACACCTGAGAGCTCCTGCCTTGTTCTGCAGTCCCAGCTGTGCCAGTTCCAGCAGGACATAACCAGGAGAGAGGGGAGCAACAGCAACTTGCAAATGAGGCTGCATGAACTGACATCACTGCTGGAGGACAAAGAGGCTTTTATTAAACAACAGCAAGAGGTAAAATAATAAAAGTTATTTCTCTTCTAAGGGTTTTTGTGTTTGTCTTCATACTGTGTAGGTGGAACCTTACCAAGAAGTCCCTTGTCCTCTCCTGGCTCAGGAATGGGGGTTAGGATTTGTTCTAATTGAATGCTGTTCCTCTGCCAGCCTTCTGGAAGGCCAGATTTTCAGACTGTTTTTTGAGAGAAAATTCTGCAAATATTGTGTTGTGACTATTGAACTAATACTTCAGAAAACATTACTTCACATCAACGTTTGCTTTTGGTTTTCTCAGGAGCTCTTCAGACTGAAGCACGAGAAGTTATCCAGCAGTCAGTCCCCTGGGGTGACAGCCATCATCACTAAAAAGTAACGTGTTATTCACCTTAGAAACACATCCTTTGGGCTTTCCTTTGTTTAGGCTCTGTTAAACAACCTGTTCAACTCTCTGCAGGTACAGGAATCAGTATCCTATTCTGGGTCTCCTGTCTGATGACAAGGCCACATCACCTGTCAATAAATCACAAACGATTGTAATTGAGAGGACTGGAGAGATCTGGAAACACGTAAGTTTACCCGGAGATGGACTTTTCCCTCTGCAATCCCTAAGTGTTCAATTTAACTTCAAAGCAAGTATTACCCAAACTGAGAGCTCAGAAATGCCCTGGTGATAATTTAACTGCAAAAAGCCAAGTGACTAACTGCAGCCAGGGAACTGTCCGGGCTCTCTGGAGCAGGCAGTAATTGATGGGTGTGGTACTAATAAAACCTTTTGTTGTTTTTTCTGGCACGTAATTACCCTGAACAAAAGCAGCAGCGTTGCTCTAACACTGGCCCCGGGGTGTTGCTGTACTGGGCAGGGAGGCAGGGGCTGTGTCCTGCTATGCTCTCAGGTGAGGAGGGATCTGGGAGGGCTGTGCTCCTCTGCATTAGGAGTATTAATGACTCCAAGCTATTACTGAAACATACAAAGCACCACATCCCCCTGAAACTCACCTTGAGCCAGGGCAGTGACCAACCCAGGAATGCAGAAGAGTGGTGACATTTTAAGGAGTGATTCAGAGTAAAAATAGAGAACAGGGCAGCAGAAGCTATTTCTGTTACAGGCAGGGCTCGTGGTGCCTAGTCAGGCTACAAGGTAAAGGCTGGAGAAATGGCAGGGTGGCCAAGCAGGGGGTGGTGTTGGCTGCAGGCACAAGGTCACAGCAGCACCTGGACACAACCACGGGGGGCACAGCCAGGGGACAGTTCTGTGACAACCTGAGCAGATGCAGGTAACACACCTGGCATGTTCCTCAAGGGGACCTTGCCTGCAGCAGGATTAAGAAAGCAAAAGGCTCAGGTCACTGGCAAAGAGCAGAGTTTTATTACTGATCCCTAAACCTCAGCCAGGTGCATTGCAACCTAGTGAAATGTTAAGCAATGAAACATCAACAGAGAGATGAAAAAGTAAAGTGTTTGGTACAGAGGAAAGGCTCACTGGTCCCCTTGGACACTACAAGAGAAAACAAGTAGGCAATTAAATGAGATGCTTTATGGGAGGTAGTTCTGTTTCATAACAGAAACAGGTTTGTGTATTTCTTCTAACAAGTTGCTTGTTTCTTTTAGGAATGAGACAAACCTCTGAGCCCTCAGAGCTGCTCCAAGGAGTTCACAACCACTAAAACTGCTTTACTTTCTGCTCTTCTGCATCCAAAAAAAGGTTCAGTCTGATAGTGAGGAAGGCTGGGAAAACATTAAGGACTCACTTTTCCCTCAGAAGAGTAGGATGCTATCCCTCTGTGGACTTCAGCTGTTCTTGACTAGCTCCTGTTCTTCAGCCAGTCCTGAGGCAAACTAGGAGACAAAAGGAAGACACCTGAAACCTTTTCCTCTTCGTCCTTGTAGCCATGTTTTGTCTCCTCATGCTGAGAGTGGGAATGACCCCGATGTCAGTCCCACCCCTCCCACAGCTGCTTTCAGTGCAGTCATGGGCTGCATGGGAATTTCAGATGCCTCACTGGGAACTGCTCCTTACCTTACACCTGCCTCTGTCTGGGAAGCTCGGACACAAAGGACAAGACTCACATCAAACCCAGCTTCTGACCTGGCAAATGCCAGCAGGACCCAGTTCAGTGAAGGGCTGGGCCAAGGCTCATTTTAGAGAATGTTTCTGACCTCAGAGGTGACGTCTTTTCAGCCCCAAACCAGCTGTAAGTATTTATTTGCTGTGCTTCAAATTCTCAAGAACTTGGTATATTTTTATATAGAACTTTGTGTGAAAATAACTCATGGACTAAATTTCCTTATCAGACCAACCTGCCATTTACAATTTCCGCTCCTTGCAGGACCACAGAAATTCTTTCAAACTGATTTGGTGTTCATGATTCAGTAGTTGTCTGAGCAACACAGCACAGAGACGCACAGAGACAGTTTGCAACACTGCAATCCAAAGATGCTCTTTTATCGTGGGGTTCTTGCTTTGCTTTCCTGCTGCAGCCATGTATTTCTGTTCCCAGACAATATAGACCCTAGGCAATGTTTATTGGGGAAATAATGCTGGAGGCTACCTGTAACCATGAAATAAACCCAAGTCTAACTCTCTGGATCATTGTCTGTCTGTCTTGGAAACATCTTGTGTACAGCTGGAGGGGGAATAGGTGGTGTCAAGTGAAGGATTAAGGCTGGCTCCCTTTTCTGGCTGCTGCTGCCAGAAGTCCCTCAGGTACTGCTGGATGTCCAGCTGGCCTTGTGCTCTTCAGAACTGGGCAGAGCCATGAGTAAAACCTGCTCCTGCTCTTTGAGTGTGTCCAGGCTGAGATGGGCCTGCAGTTTCACCAGCCTGGTCCCCTCCTTGAGCCTGGCTTTACAGAAAGGCTTTAATTAGTTAAATACCCTCATTTGAACGAGGAGTGCCTTGCCCCTCTGCATTCAGTAATCATTCTAAAACAGATTCTAAGGCAAGCCCTCTTTCTGCAGAGCAGTGAATAAAAAGGTACAGGTACACTCAGAGTTAATGTGCTCCTGCCATGGGACAGCATTAGTGCAATAAATAATTTTAGTTACACTGTCAGCAAAAGACTTTTCACCTTTGGTAATCTTAACAAAAAAAAGGACTAACAGATGAAGAGCACCATGTTTGTCTAATGCCATCAGTTACCTGTGCAGGTGTCTGGGTGCAGGTGGTCCTTGTGCTCCCCCCAGGGAGCTGTTTCCCACAGCTTGGACAAAGCTACAAAGAGCAGAAATGGGGGTTATTAATGGTCACAGTTCCTGATGGCTCATCCCAGCCATGGATTTCCCAACCAGCCCCTCAGTGACATCAACCTGTGTTTCCTCCACTCCATGGCACAGCACAGGGCACACAGGGAACTCCCTTAAGGAGGGACAGGGCTCAGACCAGGAGCTGCTGGTACATGGTGAGACAATTCCATGGAAAAGGCCACCACCAGGTAAATGCTCTTTTCAAATCCAGCTGATCCATCCCAGTGGAAACACCATCCTGGGGCAGCCAGGAAAGCTGCAGCCTGCTTAGGAAAAGCCCAGGTTGCTGCTCAGGCCAGCCAGCTCTCTCCTGGGGGTAGTAAGGACAGCTCCTCAAAGAATCTGAAGATCACCAGACCCTGTAAATGCTACAGGGCAGAGGTTGTAACTACACTTTGTACTCACAGTCAACACAAAGCAATGAATGGTTGTCAAAAAGCTGAATTAGACTAGTAGATAAAGCATATGGCAATTTATTTATAGGCTGGTTTTGTTTTCAAACCATATGTATTTAAAAAGCAAATTCAGTATTTTTTACTATGAAGTACCTGTTACTGTGGGCTTAGCTGTCCCCTCTGCTGTGGAACTGGAACTGATTTATCTAATGTGGTTTCTGCTGGAGTTTACAGAAACTCATTTACTCAACTCTGTAAATCTTGGGTAGAAGCATTTTACTTTAGCTCATTTCCCACCTCAATTTCAAGTAGGTCCACCAAGACTTCTACATTTTTTCCAGAAACAAATTAGAAAAAAGTCAGGCACTATTTACTTTATATAATTACAACGATATACATTCTGCCCTGTCTTTATCTGCTAGAATGCAGAGTCCTGTTTTGCACTGAAAAGGAGAAAACTATCTTCTTTGGTTTGACTGACCTTTCTGCAGTATTGAAGTTTCTCTGCCTCAGCTGTAAAATAAAAGCCAAAGAGAGCCCTGGCTGGGAAGTCCCTGACAACTCCAGCAGCCACCAGCCCACACCCAGTACCTCACCTTTACCTCCAGAGTTCTGCTGCAGCTCTTCCGTGTTTTCTCTCTGATTTATTACCTTTAATTGCGGGCAGTTGAAACCTGAGCAAAGAAAAACACAGCTGATGATCAGGATGTGAATCACTTTTGACTGCACCTGTCAGCCCAGTAAAAAGCTGCACCAAACAGATCTAACATTTCAGAGCAAGCCCTGCACACCTTCGTGAGACTGCTTGCTCAAGCACCCCTGACCTGTCACACCTCTCAAATATTTACTGGGAAAGGGCACTGAGAAGGATTTGGGAACTGTCCCTCAAACTGCTGAGGATTCAGGTGGCACTTTATCCTTGCATTTCAGATTTAAAACACCACTTCCTAGTAAAATCTTATGTCAAGAACAGCAACTGACCTCCTGCTTTGGTAAAGAACAATAATTACCTGATTATTTGGTCCATTTGTAGGGTGGAAAAATGAGCCAGCACAGCCATGGGCAGAGTCAGGGATCATCTTCAGGCTATGAAGAAACTCCTTTGGTCCATGTATTCAACATAACATTCAGGAACAATGCACTGATATTATCAGAAATCCACAGCTTGAAATCACTAAGATTTTTTCCCTTCTGACTGCTGGGCATGCAAGGAAAAGCAGCAACAAAACCCAGATGAATTCATTCCTGTCTGCCTAATTTCTGCTCTTTGTGCAAAACCTACGAGTTCAGTGGCTCAAAGCCTGTTGGAAATCCTCAATGAAGGGTTCATTTAATAGCACATGTTCTTCTTCAGCTTTTTAATCTGTTACTGATGTTGTAATTCAAGTATTCTAAAAAGAGAGGTAGTTTAGGATAGCAGCGTTTTTAGCATTTCATTCTGCAAGCTGTTCTATTACACAGGTAAAAAGACAAAAACCTACCTGGGTTTTCCCAAAATATGTGAGAAGTTTTTTGTTCTCTTAAAGGAAAAAAAAAATTCAAAGGAATGTCAGTATCACATTTGATAATTATTTTAGAAATAAGCAAAACAAACACAAATACATTACCTGTAAGTCTAAAGGGTTAAATCATACCAATGTTCTCTCCTCAACAGTCTGATAAATAGACCTGCAGTAACCTGTTTACTTGAAATGTGATTACATATTATTTAGTGAATAATGCAATTAAAAATATCAGGCAAATTTACAGAGAATGGGACTTTCCTAAACACCATAAATGAAAAGGAAACTCAAAAAAATCTGGAGTGCAAGAGATGCGTTTTATTGTATGCCCGTTACGATGAGTAACACATTTAGAAATAATAATCCCACAGAACAGTGACAATCTTATTTTACAGCGTGTACATCATTTTTTACAGCCACATCAAACACTTATTTGTCTAAGAGATTTCCCAAATTTTAACTTTCTGCAGTTTAGAAATATAAAAAAAAATTATTCTCAAGGAACTGATTCTCATCTGGTGCAAAAACAAAATATGAACATTATCTGGAACACAAAGCCACAATATATAGCATGAAGTTACAATTTCTCATGTGAACAGCTGTGTGCAAACATGAAGCAACTAAAAAAGTAAAAAATACACATTAATGCATAACATTTATGACCAGGTTTTTCATTAAATAGCCCTAGACCAGCTCGTTATATAAGCGCCATTGGATTTGCAGCATGCTAACACAAAGCATTTTTTAAGGGATGCATATTTTAAATGTATACATTGTAAACTCAAGATCCACCTCCAAACTCTAGTGGCAGCAGATTTTTCTGGTTAAATACTGCATATATACTTTCTTACAGATTGGAAATGCATGTTTATAGCATGGTATAGATATTTTTTTAAAGAATAGATTAAAAGGTGCAATTTTATGTCTATATGGAAAATTTCTTATTAGGAGGTAGGACAGTAACTGTCATACCTGTTAAGAACACTGCCCTAAAGAATCTCTAAGTACTTTGAATTTTAATTAAAAAAACCCTACAGTTTTCAACTGTTTTTAATATTCTTTTTAGGGAAGACTTTAAAGTAGTGAGGAAAAAAATTAGTGTTGAGTCACAACACTGTGAACTGCATCCATTTTTATCCTTTAAAAAAAAGTCAAAATTGAAGTTAATTTTGTTATATGTGCCATACTGAACAACATTCAACTGTAGTTTCAGATAAAAAAAGGGAAATTATACACATATACATCTTTAACCCTAGCACCAGAACACCACCTCTGAGACCATAAAATAATGCTCTATTTTAAATATCATATCCTGCAATAAAATAGGTTAGCAGCTTTGAAAACCAGTAAAAAAATGCTTCTTGGACCTAAACTAATAAAGGAAATCACAAAGTTTCCCTATGAAATGTTAAAAAAAACCCAAACCAAACAAGGGACAACCCCCCTGCAATTTTGCCAGTTCTGGAATTAAATTTCTAGGCACAATTGAAAACGTTGTGATGAAGTGTCTGACTAAAACTCCCCGTTCCAAACTGCACAAGAAGTGAAGAGGGGGCTCCTTTGCAAACCCTCTGTAGCTCACCCCACCAGGGATCTGCTTCCACACTGGAGACACATGTTGGGACTGACAGAATGGGTTACACAATCAGCTCTGCCCTGTCCTCTAGACTCAGCAATGGCAAATACTGTTCACTTGGAGACATTCATCCATCTTTCTGCAAATTTAAGACATTCATCCATCCTCTGCATTCTCTAGTGCTCTTTAGATTCTGATCAGCAACAATCATAGGGCTATGAGATCCTCTGCCAACCCTAATACTTTTTAAGACTTTTAATACAAAGAATGTAAAGTTATGGTTTAATATCAAGCTTTGAAACCAGGAGAAACAGTTCGTGAGATTTATTTTTTTTCCCCAATTAGCATATCACAGTTTCTACACCGCTTCCTTCTGGAGCTCACCCATCACATTATGGCCTCTTTGTGGTGCCTCATTATGTGCTGATTTTTCTCGGAGGGCCTGCGGAAGCCCTTTTTGCAGTACTCACACCTGTGGGGGTAGTCTTTGGTGTGGATGGAGATGACGTGGCGCTTAAAGCCCGACGCGTCCGTGGTGCTGTACTCACAGTACTGGCACTGGTACACCTTCCTGCCACTGTGGGTCTTCATGTGCTTCTTCAGTTCGTTCTGCTGCCTGAAGCCCCTTTTACACCTTTTGCATTTAAAAGGCAGGTCCTTGGTGTGAACGGAGAGGATGTGCCCACTGAGCACAAAAGGATCGGAGGTTTTGAAGTCACAGTGCCTACAGTGGTGGATCTTTTTCCCTTTATGGGTCTCACTATGCTTTTTGAGCTCCGAGGGCCGGTGGAAGCCTTTCTCACACACCTCACACTTGTGGGGAAAATCCTTGGTGTGCACTGAAATGATGTGTCGCTTCAGGTCGCTGGAGTTGGTGCTCTTGTGGTCACAGTGGGGACACTGGTGAGTCTTATGCCCTTGGAAGAGCTCAGTGTGCTGCTGCAGCTCCTTCTCGTCGGCGAAGGCCTGGGGACAGTGCTCACATTTAAAGGGCAGGTCGGTGCCGTGTTTGGTTTTGATGTGAGTTTTCAGGTTGGACTGGTCAGCACACCTGAACACGCAGTGCTGACACTGGTATGGCTTTTCCCCCGTGTGGGTCCTCATGTGCTTTTTCAGCTCCGAGGGGTGGCGGAAGCCCTTCCCGCACTCCACACACACATGAGGGAAGTTCTTGCTATGGACTGCCAGCAGGTGCCTGTTGAGCAGCCCCTGCTCTGCAGTCTCATAGTCACAATATTTGCACTTGTGGAGCTTGGGCTCCTTGTCCCTCAGGATGAGTTTATTGGAACTCAATGGGCTCGCCTCTCTGTATCTTCTCGTGTACTCTGTAAACTCATGTGTTTTATCAACTTTATTTATAAGTTTATGGCTTTCCAGATGATTGTGGAAACTTACTTTTTTGTTAGTTGTAAAGTCACAGTCTGTACACTGGTACTTCTTCTTGATCATATGATCAGGATGGTTCTTCATATGTCTTTTCAAGAATCCTCTGGATTTAAATTTTTTCCCACAAATATGACAAGGGTAAACTGTTAAGGGCTGTCCATCAGGACCTATTATAACAGCTGTTTTTGAACAAACAAAAACAAGTTATGAAGGAAGCACATTTACTGATTAAGAAGTTTTAAATCATCCAAGTGCTGTTCAGATTCATGCACTTACACTTGCAGCAGAGAGTGGCTCAGTAGTTTAAAAACAACCAATCCACAGCACCTATAGTTTATATAGTTCTGTTTTAGAAACTGCTCAAACAGATCAGGAATATCACATGTGCACTGAATATAGCCATGGGTACTTTTTAATAGCTTGCAACATTCCAATGAATTGCATCAGCCCTGAGTGTACTGACTCTGAATAGCAAAATATGACATTTTCTAGGCACAGAACTGGAGAAGGGAAGGACACAGGAAATACACAAATCATCATTTATAGCTTTTAATTCTGCATCAGCTTAAAAAAGAGAAAAGGAATAGGACAGGAGTAAGTGGCACTCCATGACAATACCGTAACCATCCAGTGTTTACCTGTTTGCCATTGCCTGGCCTCTCCTCTCCTCCTTTTCTTGGTTTTTTGTTTGAGCACTCTATTACTGCTAATGCTACCGCAAATCTGCAGATACTGTGTTGCATTACCGTTTTTGTTTTCTAATCGTGTATCCAAGTTATTTCCTAGAAACAAAAATTAGACACCATAAAAAACTTTAAACAACTTGTTTCTTTGGGACTGAACTGGAATTGCACAGCAGCATTATCTACTTTTAAAAAACAAGCATTGCCCATTCCTCTACCACCAACATACATTAAAAAGTGTGCTAATAGGAACCACTATCTATCTTTCCTGGCAAAAGTCAAGGGTATGATTGTTTAAACACTGATTAATTTCTAAATATATTCCTTGATTTTAATTTAACTTGTTTTTACTTCTTAACTGCATTATCTCTTTTCTGTCTGCAAAATTACATTAAAAATTTGGCAGTGCCTCCCAACTTCCCCAACCCCTCCAAAGGCCTACAGACATCTAGAATTGTTTTCATTTAAAACAGTAGAGAAAGACTGTGGAGTCCTTCAATATCTAATTTATGGTTCATTCTTTGAATCTCTGATTAGGAGCACTGACAAAGAAATGTCTATTTTTTTCAAAGACAGTTTTAGTTTTAATGCTGTTAAAAGTTCTCACCTGCCGCTTGAACATCTTCGTATCTTCGGGGAAGCCTTCTTTCATCTCCTGCAGAAAATGGTATTTTAGTCATTATAAAATAATATTCTTTTTAAAGATGCTGCTTTTGAAAGCCTGATAATGAGAGAAAACTAACTTAGCTAATAAGTAACAGGTTATCACCATCAAAGTGGAGATGTGCAGCTTGGTATTATGTAATCATGAGCCTCAGGAGACAAAATCCCATCCCTGGGAGGAGTTAATATCCACCACATCTGTGCTTGCATGGTTACCCTGCTGGTTCTCCTGCTTTCCATTATTAATATTCTTGTTTCTGCAAACTTTTAACCTCATCTATCCCCTCAGATAGCAATGCAGAGGTCATCTGAAATGCACACTTTGCTCCTGAGATGGAAGCACTTTATCTGTCTGGAGTAGAAGCAGGCAGATAAGAGGACTTGGCCCTTATCAGCCTCTCAGCCCAATGGAGTTTTGGAGATGCACAAGGAATACCTCAGGAGCACATTCCTCATTTTGCACTATGTTGGGGGTTAGATTTGGGGTTTTTTTTCTTACAGTTTTTTTTTTCCCATAAGTTGCCAGGAAACTAACTACTGAGTACTTATGGGTGCTTGAGGAAAACAAAGAAGTGGCCAAAGGAGAGTGTAGCACCGGGCTACACCTTTTTGGTCTCTGGGAGTTTTCTCTCTGAGGGGAAAAGATACCGCGAGGTTTGGGGGCAGCTTCTCTCTCTCTTGCTCTCGGCATCGGCATTGCTGAGAGGATGGGCAGGCTGCTGCTTCCTGCAGGAGGAGTTCACTGTCACCACCAAAGTCCAGTCCTGGGAAATCTACCATCATCTGCTCGTGTGCCCAGGAATTCTGAGCTCGCCTCCCCCTGCCCTGCTGGAGCTGGGCTGGCCCTGTCCCACCGCCGCTGTTTCTTCGGCACTGCTTTGAGGCTTTTTGCTACTCTGTGGCCCCGCACTGCCCTGCCCTGCCGGGACATCCCTGCCGTTCCAGCTACCACCGGCGGAGCTTCTGATCTCATCCACCAGCCCAGGATTTTTTCACTGTTCTAGCTTGGTGCTCTCAGAGTACCAAGACATCAGACTGCCCTGGGCTTTGTGAAACAAAGCCTCCCAAGGTTCCTGGTTCTGTTTTGTTGTTAATGCTGTAGTTGTTGTTTGTTTGCCTTGTTATACATACCAGTAAAGAACTGTTATTCCTACCCCCATACCTCTGCCTGAAAGCCCACTTAATTTTCTAAATTATAATAATTCAGAGGGAGGGGATTTGAATTCTCCATTCCAAGGGAGGCCCTGCCCTCCCTAGCAGATACCTGTCTTTCAAACTAAGACACACTGGGAGCATTTGCTGCTATGTGCCAAAGCTCTGTGGTTCTGAAGCACTTTACCAGCCCAACTGTTGGGCTCTCATTACCACACCAAGGAATTTTCACTAACTTGCTTAATTAATTGTAACAGAGACTATGGATAACTTGCTACCCTCTTAACAAACAGTTAACACACCAAAATCCAAGGAAATTATACAAAAGAATAGACAGAATTTACAATATATCCTAAGACACTTCCACTATTTGAAAACAAATCACTTTTTTGTTTCTCACCTGAAGGACTAACAGGTTTAAAACATGTATATAAACTGAAATTATTAGGAACATATTTACATGTTTATTCCTACTATTCCCTTTTTACAGTCTTTCCCCCCTCCTCCTACTAATGTAAAATACTTAAGGCTGTTCTTGTTGTTTAAGATCTTCAACATCAAGCATCAAACCCCACATACTCTGTAAATCTGAGCTGGGATCTGAAACAAAATCAAACTTCTCCTAACAAGCTTTCCTTCCTACTCCATGAAACTCAACACACAGCAATCACTGGATGGCAGAGATCAGGAGCTGTTTCCAAACCCCAAGAACAAGGTGAGGTCATCCCAGAGATGCTGGCAGCTGGATGAGAGAGGAAATAATGGCAGGGATTTTCAGGAAAGCAGCACAGGTTCCTACCATAAGCAGCAGCCCAAGCAACGGGGACAAAAGTTTTATTCACGCCAGAGTCCTCAAGCTGGGTGTCTGGAAGGGATGTGGCTTCTTCTTCCCCTACAATAACTTCCATATAAACTTCATCTGCTATTTCAGCACAGCCTGGATGAAGGGAGGAAAATAAATCTTTAATTTTATTCTGCCTGTCCAAACTTTTCCTTCATTTAATTTGCTCTTGCCCTGATTGATACTCATTATAAATTAATTTTCTTCCTTTGGCATTTAGGGGATCATTGCTTATTCAGATATTCCTTAAAGAGAGAAAACATGTATCAATAAATACTAATCCAAAACAAATGCCCACAAAATTTCCAATACACAAACTCATGAACTTGCAACTGATGACATTTGCCACTTTGTCAGAAAACTGCTTAATTCACAGTAGGAAAATAGAAAAATAAGAAGTTTGACTAACCTCATTAACTTCATCCATGGACATGTTAAATTTAATATAAATAATGAAATGATTGCACACAGTATGCACAAAGTGCATTATCCACATCACTTTAAAATAATTATAGCCTGCATTTTATTTTTAGGGAAGATGAGCTTAGTTTTCTACTACTTCAGGCTGAAGAATCCTTCAGAAAAAAAATTAAAAATGTCATTGAGAATGATGGTTATATGGGTGTACAAACAGCATGAGAAACAAAAATGTTTCTTATTATGCTTACTAATATCTTCATCTTCCTGAGAAGAGTCCTTAACAGCCATGTAAACCATTTTTTCTCGCTGCATTCTCCCAACACCTCCTTGTTCAATGACTCCAGCTACAGAATGGCCATTGTGGAAGTCACTCTCGGTGACAATTTCTGTCCCACCTTGAACAAAAAGAAGTTACACACAATAAGTCAATGTGAACAAAGCCACTGGTAAGATTAATTTCAGATCCAAGTATTTTTTTGACTTGCTGGGATCACCTCCCTGAGAGCATCTCAGAGAACACCCCTGCTGGGAATTACTTCTCAGCCATCAGAGGTTTTGGTTCTTCCTGCTGCTGCTTGAGCAGTCTGTCCCTTCTGTCCCTGCAGACTGACAGGCCATCCCCAGAGGAACAAACTGTATTTTGGGAACAGAGCCTAGGAATGATCCAGAGGTTTCAGCTCCAAGAACAACCAAGAGGGGGATTCTGCTTTTTCAGGAACAGATACAGGTGAGTTATGCATCCCCTCAGAGCATGGGGAATGCTGGTCTATCTGTGGAGAAAGGGAACTGCAGAGAATTCTGGGTCCCTTGGTTCACCTGCAGCCACAGAAATCCTCCCCTCTCTCTGCAAAGGCCACCTAAGGCTCCCACCAACAAAAGGGATCCACTCCAGAGACTGCTGTGCTGACACACTTGTGTCTTGCAAAGTCTGAGAAAAGCAGCAGCTGAAAAAACAGCTGCAGACACACAGCCACTTCTACATTTGGGCTTTGGCTGCCTGAAAATAGCCCTGGTAATCAAAAAAGAACTTGAGACTAATCCACAGCCAGCATTCGCTGCATCTGGGCAGCCTCCACAAATGTCATGTTCTACAAAACACTCCAGTCACTGGATTACATGGAATGAAGAACAGAAAGACCCTGAAACACTTCACACTACTGAAAGAATAAATAGGATTTCAAGGTACCTATTTCAACATCATCTTCAGCTTCAGCTTTAAATATGTAGACTTTGATAACTTCTGAACCAAAGCCATCATCTTTAGCAACATCATCATTTGCCACCTCGGTACTGATCTTCAAGGGAGTGCTTTCTACATGGTCCAATTTCTCTCCAACATCATCCACTGCAAAGAGAAGAGAATAATAATGAGGTTCAAACACATTTTTAGAAGTCAAAGTAATCAGTAGCATGATTTTCTCCACTATTCTCCCCATGCACAGGAAAGGTTTGTATTCATAAGTGGCCTTTAAAAGCAGCTCATCTCAAGAAACTTAAAAGAGATTCCAGAAGTTCAGTATTTTACTGCAACTCAGGAAATACAGCAGGAATTACAGAATGAAGGACACAAGAGGGAGCTTGTCATCAAAGGGAATGAGGTAACTGGTTATGACTGAAACTATTACTCTTAGAAAGCAAAAATTTATCAATAATTAATTTTAAACATCTATACAAAAGTGTTAAAAATTAACCTAGAATTGCCTGTTACAGTCTAAGAGTTCTCAAAAGTTTCACTCTGAGGCATAGTGACTAAAATTTAGTGGCTGAAACTCTTGTGGAGTGTGATGACTTGGAGTATATTCCCAGCTAAAGAAGTGTGCATCAAAAATCTGACTGTATCTTCTCCTTAAAAGAAATGATGATTTTATCCACTTTACCACTTGAAAACATACAAATTAATGAAAATTAATGCATGATATACAGCTGATTAAAAGATGCAGTGACAATAAATCCAAATACTACTATGAGAGATTGACTTCTCATTCTTTACACAACTCACTCGCTGATTATTTGGTTTATACATTCAAAACATTCATTTAATTTCTAAGAAAAAAAAAATACATCCAAACTATTAAAATCAACATATTTTGGTTAAAAGGGCATTCAGAGAGATGACCATAAATACACCTCAAATTGCCAACACAGAGGGCACTAAACTCAGCATCTCTCTGATACATGTACCGACACACTTCTCTCCGAGGATAAATTTAGCTCCTGTGCAGATGGTCAACACAAACCTGTGCAGTGCTGAACACCCATTGAAGTCCTCTAAATAGAGGAGAATCCCACAAAATGTAGACAAAATCTAAATTAAATACTTTCCAGGGAAACAGCACCTTACTGCACACGTAACATTAAAATATGTGTGCACTAAGCAAAGAAAAACTCCTTAAAATGAACACTGAGGTGACAGCAGAGCTTCCTGATGCCACGGGGATGCCAAGGCTCTGATCCCTGGAAAGAGCTGGCTCACCTGGGATGGCTGCAGTGGACCCCTAGCCACTCCCAGTTTCCTGCTCCCAGGGCACTGGTGGCTGCTCCCAAGAGCTGCTTTAACCCCCTGGAGCACTGGGCTAAACTGGAGTCACTTTTAACCTTTAAAGCTCTGAGCAGTCACAAGAGGTGGGAAGGAGAAGGTGCCTCTCCAGCAGCAGGGGAGTGGGAATCCACCCCAGCAATCCCAAACTAAGCTCTTCCCACTCATGGACAGGATTCCATAGACACATACCCAGCTCACAGCACTGGGAAACCTTGTTTCTATTCACAAATCTTGGACTGCACCAGGTGAATACAGAAGTTACTGAAGACAGAACTGGATAAAATGTAGGTAAGTACAAATAATATTTGTTTTTGTTTTAGAACCTCTGTGAAGTCTATACTTTGATGAAAATTAATATTCAGAGTTGGAAGGGACCCAAAAGGATCATCAAGTCCAACTCTTAAGCGAATGATCCATATGGGGATTGATCCCACAACCTTGTTATCAGCACTAGGCTCTATAACCTGAAACATCTATGGAAAACATTTTAAAAATGCTGGTTTAGCTGTTTGGTGGGGTTTGGGGTCTTTTTTGGTAACTAATGGATTAATTCCATTGCTGAAAAAGTATTAAACACGGATCAGGAAAAAAAAATTTCCTCAGGAAGAGAGTTTCTGCATTTTAATAAAAAAAACTTTTTAAATCTCTACTGAAATCAATGCCAGGAACATCAGCACCTTAATGAGTGAGTCTGACATGTGCTGCCTGATGTTTGTGTGACCTGGCAGGACACTGGGAACAGTCAGAGCACAAACACTGAGAGAGCCACAACAGAGAACCTGCAATATTCCTCTGACACTCAACTTTCCCAGCACCAGGTCATTAAACCCCTTTATACTCACTGTGGGAGTGTTACTGCACCTGCTAATTGACGTTTTTAAATGCTGCCAGAATGGGGTTGTCAGAAGAGAGAAAAGTGGAGATGCTGAAATTCCCTTATCTTGGAGTAAGTATTTCCATACATTTACTAAGCATGAATTTATCAAAGACTTTTTTTTTCCCTACAAGGCTTTTAATGTTTATAAAAGTTTCTTATGCATGTTCTGGAAAATGATATATATAAGTTTAATTTAATACAATGACCATTCCCACTGCATGTGTGTGTGTTGGAAGGACTGGAGGTAATTCCCAGTACAAGGAGGGATTATATACCCAGCTCTATGACTGCCAAAAAGAGTATTTCAAAGCTTACAAACCCTGCCAATTTAGAATTGGGAGGTGGTAATAAAGTTCTTTTCAAATCTGCAACTCAAGCAACACCAATTTTTTCTAAACTCATATATTTTACAAACATAACACATTACCAGTTTAACAGAAGTAAGTATTTCTGTCCTGGGAAGTTATTCAACAACAGCAACTTCCTGCTGAACAGGGGAGTTACCACGTGTGATAGGAAGTTTTCTTTCTGGAAAAATTTCCAACTATTTAACTAATATTATGTGACAGTGAATGTGCACCACTATGGGGCTGGTGAAATAATGTAAGAAAAAATCCCACAATTTTAGACAGTTACCAGGACATCAACTGCAATGCAATAAACATTACATGAAGGAAAAAAATGGGGAATTTTCCAATTTTTAATAGAATGTTTTCAGCAAAAGAGAACCCCAAAACATGAATATAGCACGTACACTCACATACTGTTTTAATATTGCTTGTAAAGCCCCCAAATCTTCAATATCCTTTAAAAATAGGGAGTCCTGTTTTAGAGGGGCAAACTTAGAACAGTATTTTTAACATTTGTGGTTACTTCTACACCATTAACCATCCTGTGTATTCTCAAAAAAAATCAAGTCTTTACAATTTAAGCTAAAAAAGTGGAAACCTATCAGGAAGTTTGTGTATCCACGGCCTCTGGGATCACTTTTCTAAAAAAGCAAATGTGTAATATAGCAAAATTTGGAAAATATTGTGTGGGCTGAGAAAATGATATCAATATAGACTGTTATCTGTAAGATGTTGCTTTTTGTTTCAAATACAACAAAACACACTGAATTGGCAATTGCTTTTGCTTGAAGTCCTGTCTTATCTGAAGTACATCTCATGGCTTCCATCTACCTTTTAAACAGATTTAGGTAAGAGAAAAACAACACAGCAGGACAAGTAATCTTTGTCAGGTTCTAAAATATTATTGGTTTTTAGAACAGCTCATGAAAATATTCTGTTGTCTAAGATGCTTTCAATCACTGCTAACCCACCAGTGCTAAATCCCCTGCTTCTTTTCCCAGGGATAGCTCAGGGGAACAGGGAATGCTTGCTTCCTTTCTGTCAACAGAATATCAAAGTGTCTTCCAGCTCTGACTCATCCACCAGAAGCACTACATGTTATTATCTGGTCCCTTAAAATAAACTGAGAAAACACAACAGAGAACCTCCATAAATAGATGCTGAATCCTCCTGAGTGAACAAGCTTTAAAGGAAATCTCAGCACACTCCCAGTGTTAAACTTACCTGGCTTTGCTGTTTTCAGGTGTGTGATGTCCAGATTCACCGTGGATTGCCAGCTCCCAATCCATGTGATGCCTCACATGCACTATGCTGGTGATACCACAGCCACCAGAGGAGCAACACGAGGGCAAGGTAAGTCCCATGCTTTGACAATTCTCCGGGTTTTTCTAATGTCTGAGCTACTAAAGTCCCATAGGTTCAGAGGAGTAGGAATCCTAAAATGTTTAGCAAACGAGGCAACAGTGTAAGACACTAAAAAGGAGGTGTTGGTGGCACAGTACCTTACCCCCGGGCCAGCTCCAGTGTGGGTCAGTGGTGGCTTTGAGGTCACCAGAATAGTGCATGGGGCCGGCACGCAGAGCGGGAGCTGGCAACCCGCTGTGGGTCTGAATATCGCAAACCTGAAAAACAAAAGAGGGGAGGCTTCAGCTGCACTGCCCACGGCCCCTGCAGCACGGCTCGTGCTGCTCACCAGCTCCATCTCACTCTGACAAGGGCTGGGGTCAGGGGCCCACCACCGCATTTGGGATTCAATTCCTTTTTATCAAGGTGTTCTGATGGTTTAAAGCCAAGAATCATGAACACTCTGTGGTATTCGTGTTGTGAACATATCAAAAGTAGATGTTTTAAATCCTATGCTTATAAAGCTGGTTTGAAAAAGCTGAATTTATCTGCAGAGTGGTGATAATCTTCCACCATAATGAAAATTTCCAATCACAAAACCATACACAGATAGTCACACAACTATCAAGACAAACTTACTATTGTCCAAACAGTATTTACACAGAAAATGTAATTACCAGAAGTGTATAAAGTATCTACATGGGAATGTCACCTCAAAATGGTGAAAAATCACCTTTCAGTAAAGTCCCTTCCAACCCAACCCATTCTATGGTTCTGTCATTTAAGTTGTAACTCCCAACAAGCGTTAGGGAAATTAAAACTCCATGGTCAGTTCCATACCCTAAAATGTCGTATTTTGGTAGTTCCCACATGTGTTCCACAGAACAACTCGTGGTATTCCCTAAGGGCATATCTGGCATTTTATGTAGTCTCCCCTTTTTAGATGCTAAATTTCATTAAAAGACAACTAAGTATTTTGAAATTCTTTCGAAGTATCACTTTGGTGTAATTTACATTATAAAAATAGTTCAACAGTCCTCTATATACACCCCAAATGAAATACTGTAAAATTCACTTTCTACAATATTGACAGCATTTGACAATTGAATAGATATAAGTAAATAAAAAGTTTTGACCTGCTTGATAAATTGAGGTCTTTGTCTATTCTACACAACACATTATCTCCATAAATAAAAAATTCAAGGGTAATATTTAAACAATAGAAAAAATTAACAACTACATAAGAATGATTCATTACCACTGACAAAAACACAATAGCAGACACTTTGTGGGGTCAAGCTGGCATCCCCAGCACAACACAGGCTCAAAATTTAGGAAACACAACAGAACTCCAAGATCTTTATCAATGATCCAGATGTAGGGATCAGTTTTGCAGATGACACTGAGTTGGCGAAGTGTTGATGCTGGAGGTGGGAAGCTCTGCAGGGGAGTCTGGACAGGCTGGATCCATGGGCTGAGGCCAATTGTGGGGATTCACAAGTGCCAGGTCCTGCCCTGGGGGCACATCAACCCCATGGAAAGCTCCAGGCTGGGGCAGAGGGGCTGGGGAGCTGGGAAAGGCCCAAGGGGGTGCTGGTGCCAGCAGCTGGACATGAACCCAGGGGTTCCCAGGTGGGCAAGAGGCCAATGGCACCTGGCTTGGATCAGGAATAGTGTCCAGCAGGATCAGGGCAGTGTCCCCTGTGCTGGCACTGCTGGGGCACCTCCAGTGCTGGGGGCAGCTCTGGGACCCTCATGACAAGAGGGACATTGAGGGGCTGGAGCAAGTCCAGGGCAGGGAACGGAGCTGGGGAAGGGGCTGGAGCACCAGGAGAGGCTGAGGGAGCTGGGGAAGGGGCTCAGCCTGGAGAAAAGGAGGCTCAGGGGGAACCTTCTGGCTCTGCACAACTCCATGATGGCAGGGGACAGCCGGGGCTGTCAGGATCTGCTCCCAGGGAACAGGGACAGGAGGAGAGGGAATGGCCTCAAGCTGTGCCAGAGGAGGCTCAGGTTGGATAGTGCAATAATTCCTTCATGGAAAGGGCTGTCCAGCCCTGCCACAGCTGCCCAGGGCAGTGATGGAGTCCCCATCCCTGGTGGGATTCAAAAGCCAAGTGCATGTGGCCCTTGGGGACATGGTCAGTGGTGGCCTTGGCAGTGCTGGGAGAACAATTAAACTCAGTAATCCTACAGTTCTTTCCCAACCTAACCAATTCTATGACTGCCTTAATTTATCTAAATGATTACTTAAAATCCTATATAAATAATGTAGCTTCCAACTGTGACTATTCAGGCACATCACGATTATACATATATAAAAATTTAATTTGTTGAAAACTAGGTCTCAAAATGACTTTGAAACATTGTGAAAGCCAAGCTTGAGAGCACCTGACAAAACCACGAATGTGTCAGACACACGTGGGGCCATCAGGTAACTGAAAGCTTCAGTTGCTCTGGTCTAAGTGGAGGATCATCAGCATCACACATCTCCCTCAGAAGGAATCCCAAAGATGACTGTACTTAGAATGACAAGGGAAATAGCCAGTTACAGAATAAACTCATCCTAAGTACTCTGTTGGAAAGGAGGAATTTGTTCAGCCAAACAACTGACTGTAAAAATGATGTTCCTTTCATTACAAAAACACACAGGGGTTTTTTGTTGCAGGTCTAATTTGCTTTATAGACTCATTTTTGAAGTTCCTTTTTCAAAAAACCCTCTTTTTGACTTTTGTTAGTGACACAGTAATGATGAAAAGCTTTAAAAATCATTGCTGTTCATCCTATACTGAACGAAAACAAATATCAAAATATATTTTGCATAAGGGACATAAATGCTATAAAAGAGGGAAATCATTATCAGTGGTGTCCTCTGTCATGAAATTTTTAATAAATGCAGCTTGTTGTGAACAGACTGACACTTTGACACACTTGGCATTGACTTTTTTTTTAACATATTGCTTCTGACTAAATAAAACCTGTTTTGACCTACTCACATTTCAATAAGTGATTTGAAGAAGTAAAAAAAATTTAAATTACTTGGAATATATTTTATCAAATTTGTGTAGCAGCAATAACTGGCACCTTGGACATAATGTAAGCACTGAAGAAACACAAAGTACCCAAGGTTCTTACAGTAGCCAACTTCAGCTACCTGTCAACAGGATCATATGGAGTTGGATGCTGTGTGGGAACTGGAATGTGTGAATGAGCCAATCCATTAATGAGCATGACCCCTTATTTCCAAGTTCAGCCCAGAACAGCACAACGGACAATGAAATGCCTATTATAATTTTTAATACATGAAACAAATCACATTTTGTGGACACATTGAGAAAACTTTGAGTTCGAGATCTTAAAAAAACCTTTTTCTTAGTGGGATTCTCTTGATTAATCTCAATATGTTATTTTTACATGAATCTACATAGCATTGTAATATATGTGTGGTGTTTTTTAGAAAAAAAGTTGTATATTCAAAACAAATGGAATGTTTAACTTTCCAAGGTGTTTTTCTTAAATTTCCTGGAATATCTAGTTTCAGAAACACATACACACCCACTCACTCAGCAGCACCAATATCCTTCTCTTTCTTGTTGTATCAGTGATTTTGCATCAAAACCCCCAAATCCAGACACCAGGAATTAACTGGGCACCAGCCTATTCCCTGAGCGTTCCAAGAGTCCAGTTATAGGAACTTCTCCCCACCAGAGCACTTCCAGCTCAGCTCCCTCCTGCTTCCATCTACCTCTGTGGACTTACAAGATATCATCAGGTAGTCTTCAGAGGTGCTCTTGCCGTCGTCATCATCCTCGGTTTTGATGGTGACGGTGGAGCCAGGGACAGTGCCAGCTGCCTGGATGACAGCTTCTGAATCTGAGTTGGTCACCAGCACCTCCTCCGACACCACGGTGGGCGACTCGGCCCCAGACACCGAGTCCTGCACCACATGCTCCAGGTGTCCCTCAGGGCCCGTGACAAGGTCTGCCACAAACACCTGCTCAGGAACTCGCATGGTTTCTGAGATCAGGTCAGAAGTCAAAACGTGGTCACTGGTGTCCAAAGCCTCCTCAATGGCAACATCAGCCTCCAACACAGAGTTGGGAACAATGACGCCCTCGGTGACAACATCCGTTTCCGTGATGATGTCGGGCCCCTGCACCACCTCAGCTGCCAAGCCATGATCAAGGGTTATCCCATCATCTGTGACCACATCAGAAACCAGGACAGCTTCAGGGACTGACACAACAATGTGGTCTCCATCAATGTGAGCAGTGCCAGTCATTCCAGCCACTAGGGAACAACCATGAACCAGGAGAAAAATGTTACAATTACTGCACCAGCAACTGGTCTATCTAAGGAATAGAGTTATCATATAGACAAGCTAAACACAGATGTAAAAATCTGTCACTTCTCCACATCCACGTTTTGCATTTCACCAGATAAACACTGTCCAAAGCAGCCTGTTCTGTACAAGTTAAGATAAACAAAACACACCATTTCAAGACATAATGTGGAGTTTGTCCCAAACTTAGGATCTGTTAAAAACTAAAGGCCAGTTTACAGTTCAGTCTCTTTTAATTCCCAGTTAGAAAACATTTCATTGCAGCAGCAATGTGAACCTTCATAGAATACTTGTGTGATGCTGGAAGTGTGGTAACAAACCATTAATTGCTGTTACAATAAAAGGACTCATGCTTTGGATTGCAAGGGCCTTTTTAAAAATAAACACTCAGTTTTATGCAATATTTACAGTAAAATTTCCAACAACTTGCCACATCACAAGGAATGGCTGGAGGTAGAAACCTGTTTTACATTACCAGACTGGGCTGGCCAGTCATATTTGCAGACTACTTTTCTAGACATGAAAAAAAAATGCACAGTGAACTATTTTAACACACAAACAGCAGTTTTAATCTTGAAAACACTCAAGAAAATGGTTCTTATCTGATTTTTTTTAAAAAAATTAACATTATTCAGTGTTCTAATTCAAACGCAAATATCTTGGTATAGACATGGTCATTCCCAATACCTGAGAAGATAATCTCCTGAATTTTACTCATTATTTTTAATAGTTAAAATGTTTACCAAAATCTTGCATGATCATAGTGTGAGGCATTTTGGATTCCTGTGTTTGCAATCCAAGACTTCTGCCACCAGGATCCATATTCAGCCAAATTCATTCACAAATAACTGCAATAAAACAAAAACGAGAATTTATGTTTAACAGTGTTCTTGTGTTGATCAGCTTTATTGGATGGATGACAAAAACAGAGAAGTATTCATTTAAAAAATCAAGAAAACCATAAGCAACACTTCACACAATTCACTTTACTATTTTGGTTTATATTTTTTGATATAAAATAACATATCATATTAGCATAACAATAAATATTAGCAACTGTGCACAAAGCAGCCTCTGCTCTGCCCCTGTCTGTACAGACTCTAACTAATTATCAAGACTGGTGATTCTGGATGTGTGGAGCTACAATGAAGAAAGTGGAGAATTGTATTGGGAGTATCAATTTTTCCAATTCTTTCAAAATTTGGATATATGAGACTTCAAAACCAATTTTAATGTGTAAATTTAATTGGGGATGCCGAATCTCTTTGACAAGGTACAGCTACACAAAGTCACTCCCAGAGCAAGAGAAAGCATGTATCATTTGACAGTGTTCCCATAAAACACAAGAAGGATAAAATCACCATTCCAACATTGCTACCAAACACTGAAGTGTGGGGATTCTGAATTGTTTTGCAATTTGCTGCAACCCAAAGGACTTTACACAAGTTCTCAGTGCAGACAAAGTGACTCCACAGAAGCACCCACAGGATCAGAAAGAGCTCAAGGCTTTCACAGGTGAAAAAATCTCAAGCCTAAAACAATCTCTGTTGCACAAGACTAAAATCTTGTACTTTCCTGCCCTCTTGTATCCAAGAATCAGAAAAAGGGACAATCACAGAGCAAAGAAGTTTTAGGAGTTGTGGGAAGTGAATGCAGAGTCAGAGCTCAGAACTATGTGACCTGAGTGGAGCAGAGAGGAGCAGGGAGTACAAATCTTTCAAGTGTAAGTCTCTAAAGTATGCTGCTTTTCTCTTGTAGCACCAACCTTGTTTTTGCTCTCCTAGATCTCATAAAAGAAATCACCAGTACCCCACCACAAGAATTCATTAAATCTTTGCATCTAAATCCAAATTATGAGGGAAACTCCAATTACTTTGTGGTAGAACACACTTGACAACCCCACCGCAGTAAGTTCTACCTCAAGAACCAACACAGCCAAAGTCAAGACAAGCTGTAGGAAAAAGTGCCCAAAATCTGAGACCTCTAAGGCAGAATCAAGGGACCCAGGAAGAGCCAGGACCTCCCACAACTCCTGAGCTCCTCCAGCAAAGGCGCCCAACGATGGCAATTGCAAGGAAAAGCCACCGATCCACCCCAAGGAGGTTTGAATTCAAGAATATGAAAAAAGTCAAACATTATCCATGAGGAAATTTGGCAAGGATTTCACTAATTCAATTCCACTCCAAAATCAAATTCTTTCAGCATTGTAAGGATCATAAAGCAGCTCCAGAATCTCAATGCAATGCTCCATCACTCCCAAATTATTACCATAGCCATCCAAAATTCTCCCTGTAACTAATGAATTCTTGCTAGTACAAAATATAATGCAGGTCTAGAGCATAAATAGCTCATTTAACTATTTCAGAATTAAGGCAATATCTAACATTTCCTGACCACAGCCTTTACATTCAGAGAATCCTTTTTACAGAGTAAATGGATATGAAAATTTATCTTAATTTATATCAATCTGAGATTACGGGAAGAATATGCCAGACTTTTTTTCTCAATAAGCAACTTATTTTCAGATTAAATAATTAGATACACAACTATATTATGTATTGTGACACATAGAAAAATTTAATACAAAGTAGGGCTGTAATCTGAATTTAAATTTCTGCATAATCCAATTGATTTAAACCATTTACAATTTTTTTTTTTTTTTTTTAACTCCAAAACCCAGCTGGGGGTTTAGGTTGCCAAGTTTTAGATTTATTATTTGAGTTTATTGTTAGGGTGGATATGCAAGGAGTATAACCTACTAATTTTGTGTATTTTTTGCCTTCTTTGCTGATGCAAACAGTTCTAATGATTCTTTTATTTAATATCTACTCTTTGGGTCTTTGGATAGTTTTTGAGATTTGAGTATTGTCCTATTTTAAAAGTTGTTTTGGAGTTAAGCTTTTACTTTTCTATGGCTATCTCTCTGCTGATTTTAATTTTTTACAGATTCAACAATTAGACAACTTTTAATTTTGTGGCGATTTCTTGCATTAAATTTATAAATAGATTTTGATTTGGAGCAGGTAGTCCTTAGTTATTGTACTGTTTCTTTAATTGCTCATAATGTTCACTTAAAGTTTTTAATCTTTCTTGTTTTATTTTCTTTTTTTTTGCCTTTGATTCTTGCTTTTTCAGTTCTTGGGTTAACAATTGCATCTTGCTTTCTGGGTCGAGCTCCTCCTCATTCTTTGAGAAGCAAAAGGTTTTATCAAATTGTAAACATATTATGTTATCATCACTTCTGAGAAGATTTAGTACTATGGGTTCATTACTTAGAAAGGTTTTACCTTCATGTTTTAAGTTCTTTCCTACTTAGTACATTTTTTTTACTTATAGTACACATTTCTAATTTATTTTTATTATAGCATAACCTATTAACTTGGTAATAAGCTAAAAAGGTAGATTTTTTTTTTCTACCTACCCATACAGTTTGGTTACATTGGTTACACACAGGGATGGTCGGCATCCCTCCTGCCTCTCGCTTGTGTATTTCATGAATGGAGGCTTCCTTTCCTTTCAGTACAATTTCAGACTGCCCGTCCTTAGGGATTGCTCTCGGGTTGTGGCATACCACCCCTTTTTCCAATTCGCACACTTTGTATCGAGTGCCATTGAAGGAACAATACCTCTTTTGCTTACCCTCTTGGCAATCGTATTGTGCCTGATACTTCATGATTTTTGTGGCAGCTTGCCTTTTTAGTGCGGTTTGCAGGCACTGTTCACATTTATTTGTGGGGGTCTGCCTTTGTGGATTCTTGGGATACAACTCGCTCGCTTGGTACGTGATTAGGCTCAGGACTATTAGGATTCTTCACTGGGATACTCCCCTGCTGCTTCTTTTGCCTACAGGGTAGCAACTAGTGGTGGGGTAAACTATCTTCTCGGCAGCAGGCATATGTTTTAGGGGTTTCATTGGTCCGAACCGCAAATCTCCTTTTAAAAACACCCCACCTGGACAATTTGACAGTATTAGTTTTGCAAGGTACTTTGTTTGTCCTTCGGCACTCGATTGCAAGGACTTTTGCTTTTGCATCTAATTTTTCTCTCACTCCCTTTTTATATATAAAGTACCACTTTGGAGAATCTAATTTTAGTAAACTCGCACGAGTAGCAAGCACTAAAAGATGGCTAGTCTCCTCTTGTTTCTTTTTTAAACACTTAGTACACAGGCTTTTTGGTTGGTACTCTCTTCGACAATGAGCTACCCAAATTTGTTTACAGTAAACACACTTAAAATGGACAAAGGGAAAGCATTTATAATTTTGTTCTGAACAACTTATTTGATTTTCTTCGGTCATTTATGGTGACGCTGTAACTTGATTTTCAAGTCTCTGGGAGACAAAGACACTCTCCACTCTGGGGTAGTGTTTTGAGGCTCGACTTTCTTTACTCGTGACGTGTGGGTCTAACCTTTTTTTGCAGTTCTGATGGTTGTATAGCTCTTTTTCTTGCGTGGATTCTTCGTGCACATAGAGTTTTACGAGTGAAAAAAAATTTGCCGCGGCTTCTTGAAGACCTCCCCTGGTCTTCCTTGAGTTCTCTGATATCTCTCGGATCCGAAACCCCCTCTTTTATTGTGGCTTTGGCCTAAATTTGTTCATGATACAATAGGTGCTATGGGGTTTCCCACTTTTCCATGCCGCCGAAAAGAATCAGCGGGGCACCTCTTGAACAAAGGGATTCTGTAGCGCCAAAATTGTATCCGAGTCACGGCACCAATCTGTTATAAATGATTTTTAGCCAATTTGATATCAAAGATTTTATTTTGCCATTTCCAAAATCAATTTGAGACAGGCCACAAAAAAAATTGGACAACATCGATCGAATGCTGGGTGAACAGAGGAACAGCAACAATGGTGCTGTTCCACCTCGTTCACAGATGCTGGTCTTGGGAGTCCAGAATTTATACAGTTTTTCTGCCTGGAGGCGAGTCCGTTGCGTGTCCTTGTCTAGTCTGCATATTCATGTACTTCTTTCTTTCGTGGTTTGGTTTTGAAAGATTTTCCTGGCAGTGTCTGTGGTCTGAATTGGGTTCCTGGAACCAGGC
>JANPWX010019087.1:195044-222931 GCA_024734555.1 Trochalopteron elliotii
CATACATCCTCCCCCTGAGGACAGTGGAATCATCTAGTGAATAAAACATGCAACATTTAAATAGCTCGGGCAAGAGTCTCTTCTCAGCGTGGAAACCCGACCTACCTGGTTAAACGTGACAAGTAAATACAAAGTTGAACCAGTTTTTTAATATATAAAAGTAGTTGGGATACAGACATGAACCTTCTCATAACAAGCATAGCAACTTGTTTTGGAAACTTTGCATTACTCTTTGTCACAAGATTAAGAGTCTGCTGTACAAATCTGAGCAAAGGAGGACTTGGGCAATGCTTGGTGCCTGTTCCATGTCTTCTATTCCTTAGAGGAATCCAAAGCCAGAGCTGTGTTTCCCAGTAAAGGCAGAAGTGGATTCCTGGAAAATGTGACCCAAATCCCTCAGATGCTGAGAGGGGATTGCTCAGAGCTACCTGAGGGAGTGCAGGGGTTCCCCTATCTGGGGGGTTTAGAGGGCAGAGCCACCTGGGGTCTGGGAGTTGGGCCAACACAGGGTGGGTGACCCAAGGTGGACATCCTGAGATGGGGCATCCCCAGGTGACCCTACTGACCACAGCTGGAGTGCTGTGTCCAGTTCTGGGCTCTTCAGGTCAAGAGATACGTGAAGCTTCTCTAATTCTCAAAAGATTCATCCTCCTGGACTTTCACCTCCTTAGCAGAGAACTTGGAGACTTACATTTGGCCCTCCTCCCTTTTTTTTTTTTGTTTTAAAGAGTAAAGCCACATAACACAACACACACCAAAATAAATTCAGTAGGAAGGACATTCCAGTCATTTTGTCAAGGTCTAGCAAGAGACGGACATTCTTATGACAAAATAATTTCAAACTGCCCAATGCAATTAAGGAATGAAGGGGAAAACACCTGGAAAAGGTAATGACAAAACCAAACACTGGGGGAAATGATGAGAGACACTCAGTTTCGCCAGCTCTGCTCTTGCCAGCACCATGGATATTGACAGCACTGCCTTTATCTGTTCCTCCTACTCCTTTTCCCAGCAGTGGTGGAATATCAAATTGAACACACATTCTGTGGTCACTCTGAGGTTGATGCAACAGAGCTGTATTGAGGTCAACAACCACCACAGTTTGTCAGATTGTGGCACCACCCGAGGCTAAGTGACAAAAAAGCAATTCACTGACACAATTCTCTGACACCTTTGGATCTGAATTTCTGCAGTCAGAACGGTTTAAACTGATAGTCTGGACTCTAAACAGATGTGCTAACACCGTTTCTGTGTGTTTCTGAAGATAAGAGAGGGAACCAGACTAACTTCTTTTATTTCTGACAGAATTTGCAGCAATAGAAGTAAACCCAGTGAAACGTGCCCACTTTGCATTTTTGTTACATTAAGGGAAAAACCAAATATCAAAAAACCCTTTCTAAAATCCTTAAGATTCTGGTTTTGTCATATAGTTTCACATATTACCTAAGGAAAATCATTTAACATAAATCACAATATAACATGTTTCAGACTTTTTGGAAAATGGGAAATAAATCCCAGTCTTCAGTCTTGTAGTGGTTTTACGTTTTCTGAATTCTGTTTTACCAAATTTACTGTAGTGGTTTGAGTATCTACTCTCTTTTCCCTCTGGGAGATAGGATTTGGGAGAAAAAGGCAAAACAGGACTCAAAAGTAAACAGATTTTATTAACACACACTAAGAAGAAATTAAGAAAAGACAAAAAACAAATGAAATTTCTAAACCAACCCTTTATCCCACCACAAACTGTTCATTTTCTACGAACAATGTAAAGAGGCAAAACTCAGAACTCCAGGTCAGTACTACTTATAAAACAGTCTTTCATTCAGTCTTTGAGAAAAGTCTCTCCTGTTGTTTTGGTAACTTTCCACAAGAGAAACAGTCTGCTTGTGGCTTCTAACACAAATGCCGCCCGCCCAGGAAACTTCTGCAGTTGTGGAACCTCCCATATCACGTAGCCTTTCCCATGACTACATATGGGCCGTAGACTCACATATATATTGGGGTGGCACTTTTTAAAGATAAGCAACTTCAAAGGCAAAGGATTCTTCATCTCAGGGAACAGATGTTTTCACTTCTTTCACTGGCACAGGGGGCTTCTTCTCATCTCTCTCTGTTCAAACCTCCTC
Organism: Trochalopteron elliotii; assembly: GCA_024734555.1. Taxonomy (NCBI): domain Eukaryota; kingdom Metazoa; phylum Chordata; class Aves; order Passeriformes; family Leiothrichidae; genus Trochalopteron; species Trochalopteron elliotii. Next base: position 197,171 of record JANPWX010019087.1, read on the forward strand.
TGGGATCACCAAATCACAACTTCTAATTCACTATTCACTCAGTAAATCACAAATACCTTTGCTCAAAAGAATCCACAAATCATCCCAATTCATATTGTCCACGATTTAAAGGATTATTCTAACATATTCATATTACAGTCTGTTACCATAACTCATAGGAGATTTTTCAGCCTAGAACCAAGGCAACTTGTCATCTTTTCCACCTAAGAGGTCACTCTTCCTTTACTGACTTTGAGATTTCTATATTGTCTCTTTACATGTCTTCAATTTGGCCGTCTCTCTCACTAAGGAAAAAGTTAGGGCTTTGGAAATTTCATCTGTGCCAAGAAGGAGTTAAATTTTGCCAGGTCTTCTTTTCTCCTGGCTGTGGATGACTTCAAGGCCGTGCCATGGGGGAAGGGGGGGAGAAACTCAGCTGAGAGATCGGAGCAGCTCGGGCAGTCAGGGATCTCAGCAGCCAGGATTATAGGGGCCTCCTCCCCACCCCCGGTCTTATGGGGGGAGAAAAGGAACATGTCCCCCAGCCCTGGCTGGCTCAGGGGTAAGCTTTAAAAGTTCACTAGATGTTAAACTGCAGCCTCCACCTCCACCCCCAGCAGCCAATGGGGGGCTTGGAGGTATGGCCAGACCAGGGTCGGCTCCCCCCCCACAGGGGGGAGCAGCAGGGCCTGGCCAGGCTGGGCCACCCCTCAGAGCTCTGTTACCTTCTCTGGCTGGAAGTAAAAAAGGGGTTGGCTTGGGCACACTCAGCTTTATATGGGTATTACCAAAAGTCACCTTCAACTCTCTTAGTGGTCAAACTACCTGCCAATAGAAAGAACTGCCTCCTGATAGGTCCCTGTCCTTTCTAAAACAAAGTGCCAGGTCCTGGCAGGACAATATTCCATTAACCAAAAAACCAAACTGTGTTAACCTATGACAAGTCTTTTTAATTTGTTACTTAGTGGCAAGGTAGTCAATCTTCCATAGCTTAATTTATTTTCCTCATTTACAAAAAAAGTTACAAAGTAAGCCAGGGCAGTTTTATAGGCAAACCATTCCAGCTGTTGGGATCAACACAGAAGGAAGACAAAGCAAAAAAGACAAGGGACAAGGGAATGGGTCTGTAGGTATTTGATAAATCTTGGGACAGAGAGAGGCCAAGTCCTTGGCTGTGTTTGTACCACTGCCAGGGCCAGACCCTTGTGCATTGCAGTATCAGGGATTCACACAAAGCTGTCACCAATTACACAGTAAATAAATCAGATGTTAATGTCATGTCATATCAGGTTTTCTTTTACAGTTATCCTCTATGCCTTCTCTTTGCAATAACTTAGTGCTCTCTAAGAAGGATGGCAATTTCCTCTGTGTCCCACCAGGGTCTTGCTGCTCTCTCAGCACCTGGGTTGTCCAGTGATCACACAGCATTCCAAGACCTTTCTGATATAGGAAGCACTTGTTCTTAGTATCTCTGTAAAGAGATTAGAATTAAATCAGTAGCATGACACACACTCCCCAGTATGCTTGCTATTAAAATAATCTGTAATCAAACTACATTTTTATGTATTTCTTTTCTTAGTATGTGCTGCTTCTGAGTGTGCACTCACCAAGAGCTTTGGAAGATGATTTTCATGCAAATAACTGAAAGCATTACCACTGTATGCACACAAACTGAAACAGCTTTGGAAATATTTAAAAACATTTCAGCAGGGTCTGTAACATTCCTGAAGAAAACACCTGTACAGTGAAAGGTGGCTGTAGGCTTTCTGTTAGTTCACATCTTTACTTACTGATAAACGCTATCAATTTAGTGATGATTTGTATTCAGCACCAGGATGGATGATATAATTAATATGCAGAGTATGTAATTAGTATGCAGAATATGTAATTAACATGCAGAGGGATGTAATTGATATGTACCCGGTACTGTCTCACCTCTGGATAAACTGGATAGGGCAAATCCTTCCTGGGATAGTCAAACATCCTGCTGGGCTCGGGACTGAGGGAAATAATCTGATGCTGGATCTGCTGTCCTTAGAGGCTGAGCATACACAAGACTATGCAAAAGAGAAAAATGTTATTAAAACCTTATAATATACTGCAAATTGCACAAAGGGTTAGTTTAAACTGAAATGCATGGCACTGAGGCAATAACATCTAAAAGGTCTTTTAAGTTCATTTTACTGTCACACCCTCATCCTGCAAACAGAGAAGACTGAATTTATAGAAGCAACGTTCTCTTTAAGCTTTTATTTTCTTTTCACAACAAACAATGCCACAGTACCCAATTTTCTATATTCCTACAATTATTTTCAGAATGTTTTAAATTCACCATAGCTATACCTTCAACATTTTCAACATTTCTGTTGAAAAAAAACAGACCTCCTTGAGGGACTGAAACATCAGCAAGCTCCAGCCTGTCTCTGCAGCAGAACCCTGCTACGTGTGAGGAGACTCTTGTGCTCTCACTGAGCTGCACCCTGGCAAACAAGTTCTCTGCAGAAGTTGCAGTAAGAGCTGCAGCAGTTGGCTGGGTGCTGAGGGGGTTTTAAGTGAGGAAGCACAACCAGGGAACTGTTTCTAAACAGTAATGAAATTAATGCCTCTGGGATTAGAGGAAAACCAGAGAAGCCTCTGGATAAAGCAGTATTTTAGGATTTGTATGTGAATAATCCAGTTAAAAGCTTTGCCATTTACTGGACCTTTGTTGCTTGCTGTGCCATTGGCAAAGCTGCAAAGTCATTCTGAGTCTCCAAACCAGGGTATAAAGTGAGAATGAACACAAAAGACAAAAAATAGCAGCATACCTGTAATTCTGCCTTTCATTTGGGATTGAGGCATCATTAAAATCTTGTTTTTTCAGTACAACTTTTGGAATTTGTCCAGCCCAGGCATCCTGTGTGTAGGGGATCAGGTGGTTACACAGAGCAAAATGACAACAAATTAGAATAACCAGCATTCCAGGTACAGTATGTTAGAAGGTATAAACCAGTTTTTCACTTGTCTGGGCTACAACTCTCACTCTGGAGTGTGAGAAAGCTCTAAGTCCTGCAGCCCTGACCCAAAAAGATTCCTTTTACAAAGGGTTTTCTTCCCTACCAAACTGCAGGATTGGGTCTGATTCACACCTTAGGAACAAAAGCATCAGCAAGACTAAATTCTGAATTAGTTAAAAATTGAACAGCACCATCTCCTGGTAAAGGCAGGCTCTGACCTGCTGCATTGTCAAGCTATTGATACTCTACAGATGGATTTAGCAGAAAATAATGTAGCAGACTAGATTATTTTCTCCCTTTTCTCAGACAGCCTTCAATGTCTCCTTCTCACACACTGTGTGTTCCTTAATATGTAAAATAATCCCTTGAAGTACCAAATGAAGAAATGAACACACACACAAATATTCCCTTTCAGTGATTCTTTGTACTTTATATTGGTTTTTAATGGTATTTATCCATTTTTTCTCTTGATACCCACTAGTTCAAGCCATGATCTCTACTACATCTTGCCTAATGGAGAAAACTGGCACAGCAGAGCATGATCTCTTTTTAAAGCTGGTCTTCTAACTGGCCAAAAATGGAAATATTTGAACATCCTGTAAAAATAATCCCTAGTTATTTGTTTTCTCCTATGCAAATTAGTTTCACTTAATGCTTGATGATGAGTTTCACCTTCTCACATGCATTCAGCTGATCTTGGAAATCAAATGCTAGGGAGACTTTAAACTCAAATTCCCTTTTTTTTTTTTTCCTCTTCCCATCCCATAGTGCTGAATCACCAAGGCCTGGGGGTTGTGCTGTGCCCCCCTCTGCCATCTCTTACCCCAGCTGGCTGATGGTGCCCATGCCCCAGGCTGGCAGCTGTGTCAGCACTGAATGCAGGGTTCTGCTGTGCTCCACTGGATGGAGGCTTTGGCTGCTTCCTGGGGGGGGACAATGGGAATTCAGAGCATTAGCGACAGTGAGGGTCTTGACAGATGTTTTGTGAGCTGCAGATTGGTTCAACAGCCATGTCAGAGCTTTAGATGTCCTGTGGCAATGGTTGTACAAGAGCTGGGTATTATTACAGCTTTTCTATGTCAGAGCAAGTACCAGTGACACACTACAGGGGCTCAGTGACAGAAGAAAAAACCCATATTGTCTGTGTACTTGGGAGAGGTGTCACTGGGAAAAAGTGTTGAAAGCAAAAAGCAGCTCAAATTGCCAATATCTGAGACCATGAGTGGGAGGAATAGTGTTTAAACTCCAAGCCTCTTGTCAATGGTTATTGGTCTTATTCCTTTTTTTTTTAAACCTGTGGAAAAAAAACCCCAGTCCTTAAGAGCAAATAAATCAGAAATAGACATTTGGTAGCATTGAATTTAAGTAGTAAATGTACTTATCAAACTTTAAAGCTTGCCTGGTGAGCCCTAAAGAAAAGCAATGACTGAGAGTGAAGTTCTGCATGCAGTGGTAAAATGCTGAGTAAGTGCTGAATGCTCAGGTAAGATACTTTGAGTTAGTTTTAAATTGTATAAATAGTATTTTGGCAGTATGGCAACCTTGTGCTTTTAAACATCCAGAGGTTAAAAATTAACCAGAATACCAAACTCCTTTTGCTGTACTTCCATTTTGAGTACAAAACTCCTTATAAGTGCACCCAGAGTCACTTACTGTAGGAATGCATTTCCCACACCGAGCAGGTGTTTCTATATAAGGGAAAAAGTTTCAGCTTACCTAAACATATAAGGAAGCCAAACTAGAAAGTTCTGTGCCCTTTTCATTTGTATTGGCTCAGTGCCAACACAGAGGCATTGATTGGGTTTTGCAAGTGTACCTCAAAGTCTGTTGCCAATTTCATTGGGCAGAGTGCCAAACAGCCCACCTAAACTATCAAGTACTAAAGAAACAGCACAAAGGAACTCAGAGGCTTTTTAGGGTGCCTTAGCCAGGTGTCAGAGGCTTCTCAGACACCTGTGCTCGGCTTTTTCTTTTGTTTCTGTAACATTTATTATTTTTCATTTATTAAACCTTTTACTTTTACAAAACACACCTGAAGATCAGTCTCGCTATTATTAAGCCATCCTGAAAGTGCAGGACACCCTCAGAGACTTGATACATCTTCACGTGTCTCATTCCATTCTGGAAATGTGTAAGGCTATGTCAACTTACCCAGCTTTTTCCATTTTCAAGCAGTAGACAACAGAAAATATTACAACCACTATGATAACCAGTGCCACTCCAGGAAGAGTAGCCACTAAAATGAAATCCAGAATGCTCCAAAGGTGGTTACATTTGGGGCCCATGTACCAGTACTCCTGCCAACCCACTCTGTAGTAATCACATCTGCAAATAAAAATATTCACTTTTAGCAACAGCATTTTAATTCAAAAGTAAGCAATACGAAAAAAAGTATAATATTTTGCTATGCAATTATTTATTATTCAACACTGCAGGGGCCAAGAGATTCACTATTTTTCCTGCTTGTTTAAAGGTGTTTTTTATCTTAGTTATACCCATCTGTTTCCAGATTTGATGCAAAAGCACTTTGCCAGGCTCTGAGTAACCAAGTCCAAATTGGCATTTCAGGAGTCCAAGATAAGAAGCTTTGCTGGGAACAGGGTGCAGCACCCAAGTCGTGGCCTGGCTCAGGTCAAAGATGTCTTTGTCTGCTGTCAACATGGCAAAGCTGCTGAGTGGAAGTGAAACCTCACATTTCTGGCTGTCATTATGACACTGATTTTTTAAAAGGAAAAAACCACCCAACTACGTAATGGAGAATAGAATATTAAGATTTGGGGTTTTTTTTAACTCAGAAGAAAATTTGATCAACCTGAGAAAAAATGAACTTGCAATTACACAGCTAATTCAGTTCTCAAGTAAAATAGTTGAGAGAACAGGGAGCATGTAAAAATTAAGGATTACAGTGATTACTTACATTAGGAATTACATGGCCCACACATATTTTTAAAAAGAAAACACTATGTCCAGATCCCAGATTTGATGCTTTGTACCAGAGTTATAAACTTATGCAGATTGTGAATGAAGATCAACATTTATTTTCATGGATCACTTTTCAGGGTCTAAATTTAGTTCATCATTTAGAATATATTTGACTTTTACATGGTGTATATTTAAACAAACAAAGCAAGCCCACACTACCTGCAAAAAGGTTCTTCATCTTTACATTGACAAAAAATATTTTTAGGACAGAATTCATCTGTATTACCCAGTCAGTTCTCAAAGTCTGCAACTCCAGTGCAGTTGGCTGTGAATTAAAACAAAACAAATATTTAATGCAATTATACAGTAACATACTGTCAGTGGGCTGTGTTGCTAATTACACCAGAAACTTAAGCTTCAGATGTACTCTGATAGATGATACTAAATCTTACTTTCCAGTGACTTGTCCCTTGAAAATTTTGAAGCTATTTGAGAAATGAAAATTTACCTGCCTAAATTACTTTACCCTAAATGTGTACCCATCTTCCAGTTGGCCAGGAAACTGTATGGCTTGTGTTGTTATGATTTTTATCTCATAATTTTAAATGTGGTTGTGTCTGAATTCCACTATATATCATCTCTGGATTGTTAGCAAAGACTAAAAGTCATGAGATTGATTAGATTCCCACCTTCCAGTTATAATCCAAATTAGAACCTTTTTGTGTGTTTTGCAATGGGATTATTCCTTGGTTTAGCCTACAAAAGGATCTGGTTTGCATTAGTGTTGGTTCTCCTCTCTTTTGCTGTGTAAACATTGGGCTGTAAATAGTTCCAGAATCTGAGTGTTTACAGTATTTCACAGGTATTTGGCTGGCTAAATAATTCCCTCAGCAGCCTGAATCAGCCATCAAATGCCAGCACGTTTGGCACTCCCACCCTACATCCTTCACTACCTGTTTCTCTCCTGCTCAGGACTCAGACTCAATGCCAGGCACCAACCTGAACACACAAACAAGCCCCCAAACTGCCAACAGAGCCAAATATAATTGTGCACAACTGTTCCCAGTGAGAGGATCCACGTTTGGAATGAAGCCAGAGTCAGAACTGGCTGAGATCTCTGAGCAGACCCTTCCGAGCACAGCAGGCAACTGCTGGAGCAGCTTTAATGTCATGGCCATTGTAAGGGGGACTTTCCCACCAGGAACAAACCCCTGACTGATGCATTATTAGCCAGAGGAACTGTGCTGGGAGCAGTCTGCATTGCAAAAAAAGATGGGAGCCTCTTTCCTTTCCACTGTCCAAGTCCATCTAATCCAACATTTGCTGCTTATCAGAGATAAATCCAAATGATTACAGTGACCAAGGCTTGTACCAATCCATTTACATAACACTGTGTGCTCTCCTCCCAAGAGGGCATCAGCACTGAAACATTTTCCAATAAAACCTGACTACAGGTCATGTGTTATGGCTATAAAGTACAGAACAATGAAAAATCCCAGGCAGCATTTGGCATGGTTCATCTAGGAGATAAGCAATGTTTTTAGCTACACCTCTGATCAGTAACACAATTACAATTCTTTTAGCAATGATACAAAAAATACTAAGGCGGCAGAAAAACACCAGTTGTGATTCAGCTGGGAGAGGGCGTATGTGCCCTTTGATATTAATGCTCTAATATTCCATGTGATAAAGGAACTCACTGCTGAGCCCTTCAGAATGCTGTGGTCTACATAAATGCCAAGTTAGTCTTCAAGTGGTAACTTTTTTTTTGCAAATGAAAGTTTAGAGTAGCATAAAAAAATTCCTGAGATCACAAACCAAAACTCTTATTAGAAAAATAATAACTGCAGCTGGTTTACACCACTATCAGCTTAGGGATACCTAATTACAAGTAACTGGTAGCTACCAGGTACAGAACAGTGATGATAAAATAAATAAATATATCAATAAAATATGTGTGAAATCTTCCCATAAAATAACTGCAGGCCAATACTGGTCCTACTCTAACAGAACCAGAGACAATTCCATTACTTAAGGTTCTCACTTAAAATAACTTTTCTATCAGTGCATTCTGGTTGTCATGCTCTTAATTATTATTTTCTCCCTGTTAGTAACAAAAAAAGTCTAAGAACACTTGCCATAAAAAAAGTGTATGATTTTTTTTAACCCATATACCAAGTGGTTTTTTCCCACAGAAAAAGAACCAAACCATTTAACTCATTTAAAAATACCCTTCTGAAATTCAGAGACTGACTCAAAATGATCCTAACCCTCCAGGATACTGAGCATCAGGTGAAATTCACATGGTTGCAACCTCTTCCCTGTGATGCCAAACACAGGACAGCAGCTGTCTCACCAAGGTTTTCACATTTGCATTGTTTTGCTGTTATTTAAAATAAACCCAGCCTAAAGCCTAAGGAGAATTCCCAAGCAGCAATCCCCCCCAGAGGGAGTGCAATGACCCCCCAGTGGAGTGGACATGGCCAGGTCCCTGCTCTGACAAGCCACAAAGCAGAATTCCAGCAGATCTTACGTTGTGAAGCGTCACTCAGCAAGGGGCTGCCCAGGACCAGGACACACAGCAGAACTTCCAGAAAGGACATCCTAAAGGCAACAGGGGAGAAAGACCTTCCCTTCCAGACTTTGTCAGCAGCAGAATGAACTTCCCTTTCTGCTGCTGTGGATTGTGGATTTCGAGCCTGTTTTACAGCATCCTTCTCTATAAAGAATTACTAATTAACTTAAAACTGATACAACTTCCTGATAACTTACCCAGCATATTTTCCTTTATGAAACCAGGTAGTTCCATAAAAATATCTCATTAATCTTGCTATTTCTGAATTTTTGAAATCAGATGTGAGGTATTCATTTAACAATCTAAATTTCAACACACTAAGGTATCTGTCAGGAGCACTTCTCTCTTCTTTTAGGCTTGTTACCTTTTACAGATAACTTGGACTGTATTTGCAGACAATTTCCTGGAACAGATATTGTTTTTAAAGACAAAGGCATGGTCCTGAAGCCATCTAAGCGGGATGAGATGGGAAGGAGGGAATCCTGTAATTGGATGCATTTACCATTAAGTTTTGTTGATTAATTTTTCATTTTTCTGAGAAAATACTAGAAAATACCCATCTGGCAAGGATGAGTGACGACAGAAACTCACACCTTAGCACACCCCCCTCTCATCGTGCTCCTTTATTATTTAAAGAGTCCTTGAAAATTCTCAACATTCACTGCACAAGAAGATCCTGACTCTCTGGTCACCCCAAACACTACTCAGGTTACACCCAAACTTTGTGGAGTTTAACTGCATTGAAGCTGAAGTTAGCACAAGCATTGCTCTTAGCACAATGCTTTCAAAACTAATGCATAACTGATAAAATCCCAACGTGGATTTCCTAATTTGACCAGAGCTGTCTGCTTATGTAAACATGCCAACCACAGTTACATTAACAGCAAAAGGTAAACTTTAACCTTTGCTTTTCAAAGAATAAACAATGATCTCTAAAAATCAATGCCTAGCAAATTCTTGAAAGAATACTGCTTTGGCTAAAGCCCAACAGCACTTATTATTACAGCAGTAGATAAGAGATTCTCAGTCCTGCCAGAAGATTGCTTTACAACAGACCACAACAAAGAAATTAATATTGACCTCAGTGAAAAAAATTGCATGATCCTTCTTCAGATGCAAGGCAGAAGTGTGAAGAAGCAGTTCCTGCAGATGCTTCATTCTTCTGGCTGATAGGGAATTCACCTCTGGCTCTAGCTCCCAGCTGCTCAATGGGAGCCTCAGGTTTTACCTGGGGCTGTGAGATTTCATTCAAGGATGTAGAAATGCATTGGGCAGTTTTTCCTTGGGTGAGATGTTTTAATGAGGCAGGTTACAAACCCCAAACTGTTGACTTTGCAACATCATTGGCATTCATTGGATGTAGCAGGTTTGGACCTGGCCTCAGGAAGGGCTGCAGAGGCTGTGAGTCAGTTTCTGTTTCCAGTGCCTACTTGGATAAGAGCAAATAAACCCAGTGCCAGCAGACCTGAACAGCTGAGACCTTTGTATTCCACAGCACACACATTTCCTCCTCTTATTGTCTGAGTTTCTGGAACTCAGCAGAATCAAGTGCCAAATTATGCATTCTATAACGACATCCAGGCTCATTTAATTTCTTCAGAGACATGTAAGTAAACCAAAGTTACTGACCAAAATTAATGGTGGAAGATGGAACTGCTCATGATCTTTAATTTTAATTCATTTCAGATCTGGTTCAAGATGGCTGTGGAGACCAGTCTCTCTTTCCCAGCATTGCAGGGGTCCTGAGAGTGACACAAACCGAGCACAAGCTACAGATTCCCCAAACACTGGTATCAGGACTGCTACAAATAGAGCCCAGAAAAGGTTACCAAGGCTTGAAACCATGACAGGCTCAGTTTACACCTATTCCCTGGTCACAGCAATGGAATTTCTTTCAGTTGTTGCAGCAAAATCCATCTCCTATGTGTGTAAACAAAAGGACAAAAGACTAACTGCACCTTGAACAAGGGCGTTTGCCCACAGTGAGCCCAGGGTTTCACTGGGGTTTGTTCTCTGGCTCTGTCCACAACAAAAGTGTATCAGGGGCAGGAAGAAAGATACACTGACTTTTAGAATGGTTTCAATCACAGGTTTTCTTGGCTGCAGCTTGCCATCAGCACATAGATGAGCTTGGCTTCTGGGAATCCTGCACTTTAAAATGAAAACCACACATAATCCAACGCCCACTGATTGTGCTTTTTAAAAAGTATTGGCTTTGTAGGACCCCACTTTCTTTTTGGATTTAAAATACATTTTCAGCATTTCACTGAAATACTCCAAGCTTTCACTACAAGATAACAACACTGCTGCACTCCAATACTTTCCAGTATTTCCCAAGCTGTCCAATAATCACAGTGACAATCTGCCATTAAAACAGCCTCATTACTCATTCACACAATTTTCCTCCTTTCGATTAATTCACTCTTTAGGTTACACCTTGGATTACATAATTTATGACCCTTGCTTGGCAAATTACTTTATCTGGAAGACTGGCACAGTCACACTGAGACAAACACATTTACCACATGCTTCCTTCTTGAACAGTGTCACTCTTCCAGCATGAATAAAAGCTTTAGTTTTTCCAAGTCCTGAACTACACCATTCTTTAGAAAAAAATACCAAGAGGAGAAAATGGAAGCACTTCTCAAAATTTAGGCCACTGAGCATTGATCTGTCCTGATACTTCAGTGATTTCTTCCAGGAGTGTTTCAGTACTTCAGGGGTGAAGTTTTTCCCCCAACATTAATAAACCAAGTGTGACTTATTCATTAGAAATGAACTCTTAAAAAAGTACTTGAAAGGGAAGGAATTGACAATTTTCCTACAGATGAAAACAACAGACCAAAATTAAACTTACTTTTTAAATAAAAAGTATCTTATCACCCTTTATTTACAGGTGCTTCACAGCAATATGACAAAATAAAGTATCACAATCAGTTTTATGTAAATAAAAATATCAACAAGTTCCAAATCTCTCTATATTGAATACAATCAACCATAAATAAAAAAACATGCATTAAAGCTATTTATGTATTATAAAATACCATGTGACCCCATTCTTTAAGACATTGAATTTTTCACAAATATATAAAAATTACAATATACATTCTTACTTTTATGACATTACTGTATTATTGCATTGTGAAATAAACTTAAGTGACTCTTAAGGATACATTTGAGAGGCATTTCAAAGTGTTTCACTATAAATTAATAAAACCATGTCTCACAATAAAACTTTTCCCATGTTTTATGTTCATTTTTCACTGTAACAGATTTGTCTATTGGGTCTGAAATCTTCAAGAGCCCAAGTCAGGCACATGGTTACCCAGGACTCACAAGCATGGTATCATGTAGATCTGAATTTGCTTTTTTAAAGCCATTGCATAGCACCTTTACTAGAAATTACTAATACAGACATGTGGCTACAGCTCCTTGCAGTCAGCTGTAAAGTATTATATAACCCCTGGAGGTTCAGGTGTCTGAACCAAAAGCAGAGAACACACCCAGCCAGTATACAAAACTTTCCATACTTTTCTCCCACTTTCTTTGGCTGCAGTTAGGGAAGAGTTGTCTTTAGCTGTACCTGTTTCACAACCAAAACCTTCTAATTTTAACCCCACTGTGTGGGGAGAGTAAACAAAAACTAGTGATAAAAATCAAACAAACAGAGAATTACCCTGCCTTGAGGAGAAAGAGAAATCTCAGCTGATGAAAAAACTAAATTTAGAAAGTGACAACATCAGCAGCAGCATCACCACTGACTGGTGTGGGTTGGAAGGGACCTTACAGCCCATTTTCTTCCACCCCTGCAATGAGCGGGGTCACCTTGTTCCAAGCCCCGTCCAACCTGGCCCTGGGCACTTCCAGGGATGGGGCAGCCACCTGACAAACCCTGAGCTGGAATAATCCTGTGCTGCTCATTCCTCTCACCTACCAAAAAATCACACAGCACAGGGACTCCATTCTGTGAGCTACAGAACTGCATCCCTCATCCTGTTCGTTCATCACGGTGGGCAGGAACACTCATTTTATGTTATATACCAGAAGATGTTTAACTCTGAGGTTTAGTTCTATCCCAGTGTTGCCCTAAGGAGTAATTTGAGACTGAAATCCAGCCCCAGGACAGCTTTGTGTACCAGGACCATGCACAGCATGAGCAGGATCAGGGGCTGCAATGGAAGGTCTTGCATGGAACACCTGACTCCTGCATGCCCAACCAAAGAGCCAATGGACATCTGCAGACCAGACACCCCCTCCTGTATCACCAGATCTGAGTGGAAATGCCCTCAAAACCTGGGAATTCCCAGAGCAGTTTCTGGCACCAGGGAAGAGGCAGTGTCCCAAGGCCTGCTCTCCCAGGAAGGGCAGATGTGCTGGTTCCATAAAAGCAATCCAAGGCAACTCCTCTCCCTGCTCCCACAACACCAATTCCTGGGCAGTTTTTCATTATGTCCTGAAAAATCTCACCACAGTAAACTCCTGCAAAATCCAAGCAAATCTGCATCATCTTACCTTTCCTGCTGACTTGCTGTGGTAGCACATCACTCAAAGATAGATTTTAACAATTTAAGAGTAGAGCAGATGGCTTTTCCTTTATGTTTTTATCCAGAATATTATCAAAGGGAGACAGATAATACAATTTCTGGCATCCAGTCATGCACTTGAAAATGATAATTTCTTCACAATTTTCACTTATGTCTTCCTCTGTTTCCCTGGAAATGGTATATGAAGCCCAGCCATCTAATTTTTCTACTCCTCTCTCTGTGATGAAACACTAAATGTGTCATGTCCAGGAGCACTCTGAAGACTGATTTAATATCCTCTGATTGCTGCCTGAATTCTGACAGTTGCCTGGGCCTTTAAGAGATGATTAAAGAGACAAAACACATTAAATCCTGTCAGCTGTCCCAGGCAAATTTAACTCATAGAATTCTTCTTTTAAACTTCACATTTTCTGACTTCACCTTGCACTGGTCTTTGTGTAACAAAGACCAATGCTTCACCTGAAATTTGGATTTTAAAATATCAATTTGTTTCTGACCCATCCTAAAAGCTTTTCTTCTTTTGCTCATTCACCATTTGTGCCTTCTGCACATTCCATCCTGCAGCATCTTCTCACAACTTTGCTGATCCCACAGGGACACCAGGAATTCTGCCTGTATTTCACTGGTCATTTGCCTTTGCATTAGCAGCCTTGGAGAAGGAATCAGGTTGTGAAATTTCTTGCTCTGGAGAGCAGGAACAAATATTCCATCACATCCCAGTGCTGAGAACAGCAGCATTTCAGGCTTTAGCTTTCCATCCACACTGTCTGTTCATATGGTTTCTCTTGCTTCCCCCTCAATTTTACAGCAAAGCCCATATTTCCATTAATTGAAAGGTAACAGAATGAAGAGAAATGGAGGATGAACAGAAGTAGTGATATACACCATGATAAAAGCAGTGTTTGAAAGTTTCATCTTAGGAAACTTAATTTCTAATATTCTTACGGAAAAACACAAAATTTCACAGAAATCCTACCAAAATCAATGAGATATTGCATACAAACTTGTGGGATGAAAAAGTTGGCTGCATTTTTACTGTCTGTCAGCAGTTTAAACCTTGAAACTACAGATTTCCAACTTCCTAAACACGTCTAATGGATTTTATATAAATTCAGTATCAGTTTCATGGATTAAGCAATTTAAACACAGTTCTTCCAAGTATTAGAAGTAGGTGAAAGCTGATGCATAGTCTAGAAAGGATGTTTAGAGATCAGTTGTGTTTTTGCCCAACTTCAGAGACATTTGAACACAGCAGAGGTGTGCAGGACAAGAATTTGTTTCCATTCACCTTTGTGAAAGAGACAAACTACCAAATTATTTTGTAAGGAAAAAAAGTGACTCTTTTACACAAGCTTTAAAGCCAATGCTGTTCACATGATACAACCAAGGAGATTTTAAGGATACTCAGACCAGCAGGAACTTGCACTTCATTCCAGAGCTGAAAGATAAAAGACAAAAAAGCCTCTGCAAACCCCATCCCTCACATTCTTCATTCAGATCAATGAACATTTGAACCAAAGCAGAGATACGTTTGCATTTTGAAATATCCTTTGTGAAGTGACATTTTTAGCAAGTTTGGCACAGAGAAACCTCACTGGGAGAAGACAGTGACAAATCTTGTTTTCTCAGCATCTCACTAATGACACTGAGCGAATTCCCACTGCTTATATGGAGTCAGGAACAAAATAAGCACTAAACAGAATCATGTAAGTCAATAATACAAATTTGAGATAAGAAAATATCTGATGAAATTATACCTCACAGAATAGGTATTGTAAAGATTATTCCTTCCCTTCTTCCCTCCCCCTTATCTGTAACATTTTGCAGTCTCTAAAGCAGACTTGGCTCAGCTCCTGGTGCTGTACATGTCCACATCTTCTGGGCTGGACTGACCATGGTCCACAAGTTTTGGATCAGGCTTAAATTTTGATGTCTTCCCTGCTCCTGTTGGAGATAGTAAAGAAATATGGTTAAAGAGTATGCATATACTTGAGCTGTAAGGAAATAAAACTTAGTGATACATTTTGAGAATTTCTGTATTACCAAACACTTAGAAAAGATCAAAACCTGTCTGTTGTAGTTCAAAGTGTGTTAAGAAGTGACAGAGGAGGATGAGGGCATGTTGGAATGCTGATCACAGCAGTGGATGGAGAGCAGGACCTCTTTTTGCTCTCCAACACCACTTCCTAACCCAGCAGAGTGAGAGAAGAAATTGTGATGCTTTGCCCAACACATGGAAAGGAAGGGAAAATTTGAGGCATGGAAAAAAATCTCCAGCATTTCTTGCCCCAGCACTCCCAGGAGCAGAGCTGGCTCCCAAAACCAACCCTGCCACATCTCCCCTGGAGCTGCTGCCAGATGGCAAGAATTCCAAATGAAGACAAACACTCTTACCTAGTTTCACTTCATAACTTCTAAAACCCATGAACTGAGTTTAGTAAAACACTGAACCCTCCCACTCACTGGAGGACAGTGCACAGGCTGACATATTTAATGATCCTGCAATTCCAGAGGATCCAGGGGAACATAAAGGCAGCTTTTCTGGGGCTGCATCTCCTGTTCCTGATCTGCTTCTTTTCCAGCTACAAGGGATGTTACATTCTCCTGAAAGCTTTGCCCCATTTGGACTGAGAAAATAAACATCTCTGGCAACACAGATTCATTTAGGGCATGGATATTTTTGGCTGTATTAGGGACATGAACTAATTCCCCCTATGAAAGCAAAGACAGATCTATAAACACAAACCCAATAAAGACACTTTGGCCTGGAGCAAGTGTAAAAACAGATCAAAGCATTCCACAAACTAAATCAGAAAAAATTCAGGTGCAAAGCAAAGATGTGAATGCATACTCCAGCGAAAATAAAGGAAAAAAATATTAAAACCCTCATCCAAGTATGTTCTGCTTGATTTCCAGAAAAAAAAAATCTCTGGTAACAATTCCTTCCTTCCAAGTGATTTCCTGGTAACAAATAAAATTCAGAAGTTGCCCTTGAAAAAGATAAAAATGTTTTAAAACAAATGTAATTCTCCTTTAATAGGTAATTCTACTTTTTCCTCTTACAAATTTGACTACCAAATTTTTGTCTGTTAAATAGGCTGTTACATGATCTAGTTAATTATCTCAACCACTTAAGATGCACAAGGAACCACTGCAGAAAACCCAGCAAAATAAAATCCAATGTTTCATTTCTCAATTACACACTCCTCTTTCATTCCACTATGGGTCATCTCTGCATTGTTAGCAGAGGCTAAAAGTAATGAAATCCATTTGAGACTTCAATCTTCTAATTATAATCCAAATTAAAACTTTTTTGTGTGATTTGCTTTTGGTTTATTCCTTATTTTGGCCTACAAAAGAACATGGTTCATATTAATATTGGTTCTCTGATATTATTGAGAGAGAACAGCAAATATAGAATTCTGATACTATGACAGGGTCCACAGTGAGAACATTATCACCTCCCCGAGGTTCTGAAATATGTATTAAATGACAGCATGTAAAATATGCTCTCAAGAATATGCACTGACAGCCTGCTCCAGTTTAGAGCACGAGTAAGTGCAAAATTAAGTCAACTAATTGGATTTGCAAGTTACCCTGAGATTACACTTGAAATGTTTAATTCACCTGATGAAGGCACTGGATCTTCATTACTCCAAGACTCTACTGGAGAGGATTCTGTTCTGTTAAATGATCTTGACTCAACAGCAGACTCAGATTTGGTGCAAGAAATTCTCTTCTTTTTCTTATCTTCTTGAATAATTGGTTTTGACTCTTGCTGCAGCTGTGAATCAAAGATTCATAAAAGAAAGCACATGGGTATATGCTTAATATATTATTGCAAAATAAAGCTTTCAAGTCCGGGAGTTTATCTTTTATGAAATTATTTTCAGATATGAAATCATGCAATGATATTCAACTAGTCAGCTGCACACAAGGGACACAGCTGGAAAAAGTAAAATGCATGAAACCCCACAGATCAGATAGAATAAATTCATGTAGAAGGGAATTTGTCATGAGTATATACTTTGGACTGAATGTGTGGTTTTACCTGAGACCCTCCAAGAACTCCACAAGTTCATTTCCAGGTGAGGAGCCTTTAGCCTTACACAAGACTGAAATATCCCTGAGTGTTTACAGAACACTTACTACCCCTAGTTAGCAGAAGATGGAAAGATAAATCATGGTTACATGGTTACACCCTAGTAATGAGAAATAATGTCTTGGGAAGAGGCTTCACTCAGGGGAAAAAAATGAAGTTAAAAAAAGTGTCTGTACCACATCAATTCTTGTTTTGCTATCAGTTTAATGACAGTTGTCTGAATCTCATTTTCAAAACTCAGAATTCCATTTGTGCTTCTCAGAGGAAATAAAAGGTGAGGACTGCATGCCAATGAACACTGTAAATTTAAAGCAAAATACTTCTACATGTTAATGTAACTGAGAAACTGAAATTTTCTTTGAAAAGAGCAATGAGAAATTACTGTGCAAAGCTGCAATTGTACTTGGGAAGTGCTACTTTCGTAAAGGTTTTATAAATTTCCACTTGAGAAAAAACCTTTTTGGGTTGGATAAAACCCACATTTAATTCTGGGATTACTAACCCAAATTCCATGTGTCATTTACAGAAGGTTCATATTGCCCTCTACTCTCTGCTGGCAAGGCCTCAGCTGTTTACTATGTCCTATTTTGACCATTTCACTTAAAAACCAGAAACAACACAAATCACACACAAAATCACCTAAAACCAGAAAAAGCAGAGAAACTAGAGGAAATTCCAAGAACAAGAATTATGTCAAAGATAGAAAGCCTGCTTTGAAAGACAAGGTTATAGTGGAGAAGGGAACGTCAAAAACCCTGATAACTTTTCCCTATACACTAGGTCAATATAAAGAGGTTACTGACCAATTATTCACTATGGCTGCATTGAGGACAGGACAAAGAGAAGAAATAAATCAGACATGGACAATTCATATCACAGGGTAAATAAACCAGACTTCCTGCAAGGGTTGTAGAAGAGTAAGACAGTCATACCTACTGTAATCCTGAGTGTCTTTAGTCTAAATTCAGGGCCTGCTTAAGACCAAAGCTTGAATCAAAATGGATCCTTTAGGCTAAGATAAAAAAGGAGCTCTGAGAGAAACTCATTCTTCTCTTGTGCACCCTGCATGCATTGTAAGACTAGAGGGGATCTCAACATCTACTGGTGTGAAAGGTGTGAAAACAATTAAACACTGAAGTGACAAAAAGATCAGATTGGGGTTTGTGCCTTGCTTAACACCATCAGTAAACCCTGAACAGCATCACCAGAAGAGTCCACAACTTTCTGAGCTCTCTCTCCACGTGTGTTATCATTACTTCCCAAGTCCTACCTTGGTGACAGTTTCCTTGTCTGCCCACAGTGACCTCACAGCCTCAGAGGTCTGATGACTTGCAGAAAGTAACTTTTTCCCTGTTACCTATTTTTTTAGAAAAACATAATTTAACAACAGCTTTTAAAATACAAAGACAGACTATTCAAATTAAATTAATCATGTTTGCATGAGAACATGCTTGACCCCATACTAAGGCATCTACTTTTCAAGATCTAGTGCATATTTCCCTTACATCAAGCAAATTGTAAATAATGATTAAATTGGTATTAGGAATCCACAGGAAACATTTCCATGCTAAATCCACCTACTCCAAATGAAATCAAAGCCTGATCAGCAAACAGTGTGCTGGCAGTGTTGGCACAATAGATGGAGCACCAGGTTAAAGGATCCAAACTTGTCCCACTATGCTGGAAATGACCACAGATAAAACCAGAAGCTTACCTTAGCAATGACCACTGACTGAGCTGGGTAACAAACAGAATATCCTGCAGTAGTAAGTCCCAATGGATAAGCAATTTTCTTAAATCTAGAACCTGTACAAAGCCAAATACTTTGAATAATTAGACAAAAATGAAATGCAACCTAAGTAGTTGTAGCAATTAAATGCAGAAGACATTGATATTCTGAAAGATAAATAATCCCAAACTAGGTTTTCCAATATTATGAAGAATGAGAAGAAGAATGGTATCATTAGTCTGTCTAGTCCTGCTCTGTCAGCTCTCAGCCAGCTCCTAACAGCAATCAATCATGTCCCTTCATTTACCAGGAAGGATTTATTTTAGTCACACAGGCTTTTGCCAGTGTTTCAGAAGAGTATTCTGACCACTAGGACTGTTGCATGCTCCACACCCCACAGACCAATAATGAAAACAAGCAAACCCTACCTTTTCTTGCCAGCACTACACCAGCCAGGCCTGACACCGTAACTGCAGTGGCTTTGGGAAGAAATTCTGAGGGGGGGTTGTTCAGGTAACCATAAGCATCTAAGAATTGGAAAAAAAAGACAAAAAAGAAGCAGGGCAATTCAGTATCAGTCATTTTATTTCCCACTTAAGAAATAAAGGTGAAAATTTTGATTTTACTTAAGAGTTTATATAGATGAAATGAGATAGATATGTGACTTGCCTACCTTTTCCAAACTGAATTGAATCCATTATTCCATTTTTAACAAAGACATAGGCACTCTACAAGGAAAGAAAAAACAAAACCAGAAAGTAAAATCTCTGCAAAAGTAGCTGTTCACATATATCTCAGCACAATGAGACAAAGAAATACTGTGTAACTTTAAAAAAACCCAGACCAGATCAGTGACCTTCTAGAAAGGCTGTGCAGAGATCTAGCCTCTTTGTGATAAACATATTTATATTTTTAAAACTTACATTGACAATTAATGAAAAAAAAATATCTCTAATGTAAGCTCACTTTCAAAATTGACATCTCAGGAACTTTAGAGTAGGAAAACACCTGGATGCCGGTTGTATAAGAAAATTCAATTATAAAATACAATCATCTCTTCCCTAGAGACTTTCCCAGGAAAACTGAAAGAGCAACACCGAATTTGTACCACCAGAGGTCACTGCTACTCAGTGTCGGGAACTCAGAATGATTAATGGCATGAAAAAGTTTGGTACAGATTTATAAGAAGAGTATTTCAGTCATGCAGTCACTGACAACATTTTCACGGACCAATGGAATCACAATTTACAGAAAATATGTTTTGAAGACATTTTGAATTTTTTTTTCCAACTATTAGGGTCTAAATTTTTTTGCAAAAAGCAAAACACAAGCACAAAATCTCCTCCTGCCAACAGCCAGGGTGAAGCTGCTGTTTCCCAGCAGGTCCAAAAGCAGTGACAGGCACCACAGTTCCCTCTCCACCTGGAACATGCAGTAACAGAGCTGGGAGGTGTTTCTGACAACTTGTGAGAACAGCCTGCTGAAACAGATACATGGGATGCATTCTGTTTGTCTTTTTTTGGTCAGGTACTGCCCTTTGGAAGCAGCTCTTTCTCCGTGGACTGCACCTGGAATTCCAGACTCCAAAACACCCTCAAGTTCTGCCAGCAAGAATTTACTGACATAATTCCTGCTGTAGGAGGGCTCATTTTTCCATCCAAAATTATCTTATGCTAAGACAAAGAACTGCCAAAAAAGCCCTCCAGGGGGAAGTAACCTGTTTTATCAGTGGTTTAGTCTAGTGCTGAGAGGAACTGCAGGAAACGTTGGGTGAAGGCATCCCTTACCTGGCACCACCCAAAATAGTGGCCGATGGTCCTTCGCACTGCCAGGAGCTGCTGCTGCAGGCGCCCAGGCTGCTCCTCGATGTACTTGGACTTCAGAGGGGGTGCACTGTAAATGGGGAGCTGCAAACAAAGGCACAGCTGAACAGCAGGGGCAGAGCTCTCTGTTCTCATTAGCTGCTGCATTTGAAGGGGGTTTTTCAAGCCTGCAAACCCTCAGTGTTCCCATTACGACAAACAAAGCCTCTACGTGGAATTATGAACTTTTAGAGTTCCAAACTGACTCTACTCGAGTGGGACTTCACTCTTTAGAAATGAAAACTGAAACAATTGTGTAGGTTCTAAGAAGTAGAATTACTAATTAGAAGATGCATGTGTGTATTACTAGAAATTGCATGTTAGAAAAGGACTCATCAGTAAGTATTCTATTTTCACCTTTTCTGACTTCATTTTTGAAATACTGTAATAATGAAAATGAGATAAAACTTTACTAATTTAGTATTGTAACACTTTGTGTTTTATTTGAGCAATAGTGGTCAGTTATTTATTATCACATATTACTTTGCAATGTATTTTAGCTACTGGGTAATATAATTCAATGGACAGAGCTGCTATTCTGCAGAATTTTCTAGTATTATTTTAAAGACCAAAAAAAGAGGAAGATTCATACCTTATCTGGCTTCACCAGCTGACTTTTGGATTCCTTTTCTGTTGCTGCATATACAGTAATACATACAAATGGAAGCCCAGAAGAAACAGCTGCCAGCTTTGCCACCTGGGACAGAGAGATGAAAAATGGAAGTCTTAATGCTGAAATTAAAATTTCTCTTGGGATTGATCAAACATGGGATTAAACAACCTTTTTTAAGCATTATGCCTTTTAGAAATGTCTTCTGACTTACACAAAGATTTTCTCAAATTATAATGGTAAAGAAAAGGTTAAAGATCCCTGACAACAGTTTTATGTCTAAAATACCAGCAGGAAGAACTTTGTGTTCAAAGCAACGCTGATGCTTCCATCACTTGTTAGGGTAAATTCAGTAGTAATTTACTCAGCATGCAGGAACTCCATTTTTGAAGAATTATTAAAGAAAAACTATTTTAAACCTATCATAATTCAGATTGCTCATTTCCGTACAGCATGCTACCAGAACAAGACACCAATTTTCAGTAGACACTAGAAGAAAAGCTGAATTTGAAAGTGACAGAGCACGAAAAAGTTGTATTGTTCACTTAAAAAAAATACATATTATGGGTTTTACCCACACTTCTGAGGGCCAGCCTGTCAGAAACGTGGCTAATATTAATTAGCGAGACGCCATGATCGAGTGTGCCTTGAAAAATCAATAAGGTTTTAATAAAGAAGGAAAATAATACAAAAACAAAGGCAAAGCTGAGCACAGTATAGAGACAAATCTGCTTGCTACAACACCTCGAAAAGCGTGGAGTTTCTTTGTTCTCTCTAGTACTTAACAGTTTAGGTGGGCTATTTGGCCTCTGGCCCAATGAGATGAACAACAGACATTGAGTTACATCCTTGGAGCCCAATCCACGCTTCTGTGCTGGCTCCGAGCCAATTACAATGAGAAAATCACAGAAGTTTCCAGCTAAACTTCCTAAAATGTCTCAAGGTAAACTGAAACTCTTTCCCTATTTGGAAGCACCTGCTGGAAGTGTGGGGTGCAGTACCACATCTCACCCTTTGTTTATTACAAAAAAGAAAAAAGAATAGTTACTTTGAAAAAATCTTCACTTTTGTTGATAATTATATTAGTAATTTATTGTTTAATAATTTGGTTTTATAACTTAATTGTGGTATTATGGATTAAATAGCTTTGAATTTGGCACTTTCTTTTTTCTTTTTAGTCAATTATTTCAATTATTAATTTTTTAAGATTAATATTTAGTCTCTAATGATGAATTTTATTTTACTTTTGGGGAGATTTTTTCAAGTGAACTATATTCTTTTGTCTGCACAAGTTTTGGGCTAATGAAATTTGTAAACTTCTTTTTTATATACATTTTAAGAACAAGATAACATTAATAGGACAGTAATAACTTATAAAACTTTTTTAGTACAAAGAATACTCTAACTAGTCTAAACTTTACAAAAACTCAGTCTCTGCTTTGAAAATGCTCTAATGACTATATTGCTGGGTTGTATCAAGGTGTAGAAGTCTTTTGGAGACATGGTTTAGTTGTCACACTGCTTTTTGCATGGTCTTTATTTGGTGTTTTCTTCTGTTCTTTTTTCTGTAGTTGTGTCTTGACATCTTTTGCAGGACCTTAGTCCGTACCTGTGGAGACAAACAAAACTCTTTCTTTGCCACAAAAGGGCAGACTTGAAAATTGTCTTGTTTCTGAATTTTTATGAATATGAGAAATTAAAAAACTATATATGTTTAACCTTCTTATAGTAGACTGACTACCTCATTTTTATTTTTTATGGAATGTGTCTCTACTATAGCTTGGTTTTTGAATGAAGTAGTTATATTGTGTGGTAAATTTGATGTTTTATATGATGAGACATTTGTGTTATTTTGAAAACTGTACGTTTAAGAATGAGAGGTACTTACAAGAAATGTTTTAATAGTATGTTTGGTCTTTATGTGTTGAGGTAGAGCTTTTTTTAAAATGTGTGTAGTTAGACAAATGACTTTGAATAGTGTTACATCTGCTTGCTTTTAATATTGGAGATTAACTTTTGCTGCTATTGATGGTACAGCTGATTTTTGATAGTTTGGGCATGGTTGCTTTTGCCTGATTTAGAGATATGTGAGATATTTATTACAAGTGTTAATGTATTTTGATGTTAGATGCATGGTTAGAAATTTGTTATTACATTACTATCTGTTATAAAACTTGGGAATTTAGTTTTTGATAAAACACGGCTGCTGTTGAGAAAAAGAAAAAAGATTAGTATTTTTTACGCTTGATTAGGATTTCTTCTTGAGTAGAGAGTTCTTTGCTTTTTTCTATTACTTGTAACATATAAAGAATTTGTTAATATGAAATATGGACTTTGAAAAACATGTAGACAGTTGCTTTTTTTGATTTTGAGATATGGGTTTTAGACTTTTTAAAATTTGATTTTTATTTTTTGATATCTGGATTTTGTTATATGATTATGAGGTTCTTAAATTTTCATGAGCTATTTATAAAAACAAATTATTTTTAGGGGTTTATGAATTTTAAAGGTTTACAAATTAGTTTTAAAGATGAATTTAAAAATTAGAGATTTTTCTTGTAATATTTATAAGGGTAAATTGCAAAAACTTTTTGAATTTTGAAGCAATTATTCTAAATAGACACATAGGTAAGCCAATCATGTTTGCAAAATCTTTTCCTGTAAGGGAAAATTATTTTGGAATTAGCTTTTATAATTAGCTTGGAAATTGATTTTTGGGCAAATTACTATAATGTTATTTAATTGACAAAACAAAAAGGCTTAATTTAAAATTATTAGATGGGGGTTGTTTTTTTTTTTAATTTCACTGAAAGATCAATTTATAAAGTGGGATTTTATCCTAAAGCTGTAAAAAAATAAAAAGGTTAGGTTAGAGTTAGCAGTATTTTAAAGATATTTTGAGTCTCTTTTCTTTTCTTTTCTTTTTTCTTTTCTTTCTTCTGTAGTTGGTTTCTTTCGGGGGTCTTGACTGTGTCTCCCGCCTCTTCCGGGGTCGGGGTTGCTTGAGTTTGTCTTGCCAGCATGGGTTTGGTGCAGAGATTTCGGCTGTCTTCTGCCGCTGCTGGAGTTGGGGTTGTTCGCTGTTGTTTTATTGTTTCTTTCTTTGCTGCCTTTTCGGTGCTAGTACTCGGCTGCTGTTGACTCGGTCTGTTCTCGCTGGGCACCGCAGGTTGCGGGGGAGGGACCCCCCCCTTGCGTCGATTTGTCTTCGGGTACCATCGGGGTTGCTCGGCTTTCCTCGGCCTTGCTACCTCCTCCCCCTCTCTGCTGGGCGGGGAGAGGCCGCAATCTCTCAGCTCACGGTTACCTGAGCTGGGGGTGTGCCTCTCCTGTGCTGAGGGTGGTCACGAGGGCTGTGACGAGTTGGAGTGGGTGTGCCTTGCAAGGCAGAGGTAACCACCCACGAAGCTGAAGCAATATATACCCTAATTCAGGTATGTATTTATAAATCTCTGATGACAACCACAAAAAACCCTCACACAAGTGAAACAGATCCTTCCACTTCACCTCAACTCACTGATACTCCATGGATTTGGTTTAAATCTTGGTCTGCCTGATGGTGACCCACAGAGAGTGAAATCTTCAGAAGAATAAAACTCTTATTAATAAATTATTCATAATAAATAGTAAAGAACACACATAAAATTACGTCACTTCACTAAAGATACTGAATAATTCAGATTTATGTACTGAGCCCAACTACTTCCAAGATCACCCAGCCAGACAGCAAAGCCAAAGAGCTTCTTTTGCCGTAACAAACTAAAGTAAAATGCTTTATTTTCTCTGTCTGTCCTCGTTGGCATCATCCTTTTCTTTGCAGATATATACACATTTTAAATGCTTTTAAAAAGTCAATATGAAGATTCATTTGAGAGCAACCTGTTCATCAATTTGACTACGAACACTGGAAAACCTGTAAATATTTGTGAGGAAGCTTAGATCTTTACATGCACGCTTTTCTGTTTAAAGACACTGTATTATTCCTACAACTAGAGATATTTTAGATACTTGTAACCCTGTTAGCTCGTAACAGCATGATTTTAACAGCCTTGGTTTAGTGATGTACAGCACCACTAGCACTTTATCACGTTACTACCAAACTATCATCTCGATATTCCTCGAGCTGAAGGTGTTTCGGGGGCTGCGAGTACATGGAGAAGAACCAGAAGAGAAACATTGCTTTTATTCCCTATTGCACAATTTAACCACCTCTCGAACCAGCTCTTTTCCCCCCAAGTCCCACACCACCACGAAGACCTCCCACTGACCAACTCCTCCACCTGACCCCGGCTTCCGCGGCACCCGGGGCTCCTTCCCCCCAGCACCGGCGGAGCTGCGGGCGGGCCGGGGGCTCCCGAGGGGCCGCACGGAGCCGCCGCAGCTGCCTCGAGCCCGCGGAAGAGCGGGAGCGGGATTGTGTGGGATTAGGGTGGTTCGGGGGC
>JANPWX010019087.1:223294-245784 GCA_024734555.1 Trochalopteron elliotii
AAAAATACTGTTGTGAAACTGAAGAAATACTGTGTTATCCAGGGGTTGAAACCTCGTTTGACCTGTATTAGTCTAGAACCATTGATTTTCTCTCTGTAGCATCCATGAGCTGAGGGATTTACTGTGGTACCAATGGAGCATCTGCTTGTCAAAGCATTAAGCACAATGGGATTATAGAAAAGTTGCAGAATGCTCAAAAACTTACAACTCCAGCATTTTCCCTGGCATGGACAGGTGGTTTTCCATTGCCTCTCAGTTCATCTCCCAGCTGATTAGAAAAACAAGGCTGAAACATGGAAGATTACTCCTTTTTGAAGCTTGACACTTCAAACTTCTCAAGATGGCTCTAAAATACTTTTTTTTCTTAAGGACAGAAAACATATATTTATTTAAGAAAGAATCATCCACAATATAACTTTGTGATAAATAACAGTTCTGCCTCTAATATGTATATATATACTGCTTGTAAACAAAAATGCCCACAGGTCATGGAGTCTCCATGATTTTTATACAAGGTGCTATAGATTTTTATTTTATTTTATTTTGTTCTTGAAAACAGTCCAAGTGAAAGTTTGGTTTATAACCTCCTATTGCTACAGAAACAGTAAGAATGTTTATATTTACAAAGAAACAAAGACCATGGAGACCCCATAGCATTTTTTGCCAAAGATTTGAAATTGGTGGGGTTTGCAAAATACACGTTGTCAGCACGCTGGACAGGTTGAACACCAGCAGTACAATACTCCAGTGCTTTGGTATTTCAACCCCTGAATATACAAAGACATTACTACAGCCTATTTCACAGTTTAATGCAAGTAAAGTGCAAGCCATAGTACAAGGGTGTCATACATTTCCATATATGTAAGTGTTATCTAAAAAAGGCTCTATACAAGGTTTATTAGCTATTTAGTAACCTAGATGGAAGTCACCTGTGGCCCAGCAAATAATGGTCTTACAAGGATATTGTCTTTGTAATACAGTATGTGTCAAATGTAAAACATTTATTAATACTAGTGCATTTCTCTTATATACTAACCTGTTTTCTCATCAGATTTTTAAGCTGAAATCCTTACTTCTCAGTAAAACAGGTCTTAACTGGTAACAGGGTCTTACTGGTATTTTGGCCAGCGAACACCATTTGTTAAGATGTATTTGTTTTGTGGTTGCTAGTGAAAAAATGCAATAGTTAATATGTATAATGTGACATCCTTTATTAATCTGCAGCATTTGGACAGACGCATTTACTGTTAGTAAAAAGATCTGTATTGATATCCTCACCAATGTCTGAGGATGAACAATATTCTAAAAAAGTAAGGACAGAAGCTACAGGGCTTAGCTGGTCAAACAGCAGGTTGTCGACGTATTTGATCGTTTTTACAACATCGCTTTCTTTCAAATATTGCTCATACAGTGACATTAATGTTTAAAGTCCCTAACTGTCACTTTCAACACATGTATGTTCTTGATAAAAATAAAGCTATATCTGTCTGGCCTGCATTAAGAGTCAATGTGGTTCTTCTCCTGAAGACAGTTTCTGTCTGAATTATTTAAATATTTTTATTAAGAGGAGGTCTCAGTAGTATATCACCTGTCTTCAAACCTGATAAAAGCTTAAACAATATTATTTATAAACCTCTTAATGGATGTACAAGACCCATAAAATATAGAAAATAAGCTTTTAAAAAAGTTTCTTTATCTATTAGTTATATCCAGAGTGGAGAGTTCCCTGCCTACATGTTAGAGAGTGGAACTGATCAGAAACATGACATTTCACTTGTGTGTAATGGGAGCAATGAAAATAAATACAAACATCAACTAAGGAAATACAACTTACTAATTTTGGTTTAAATAGCCATGAAATTTCCATACATCAGCTGATACGGCTCAGGTGTGATTTTCAGATCCGTGCCCACTTAACATCCATCAAGAGCCTCAGCCACACGGTGTGAATTCATCTGAGAGAAGATGGAGGACCTTTTCCCACAGCATCCTGCCTGGGAAACCTACCCTGAGCCTCAGCTTTAGTGAGGGAAACATTCTGGAAGAAAAAGAGCTTTTTAATACTGAATATAAATGAATAGCTAATATTGCTTCTCCAGTCTTTCCTGTTATTACCCATTTTTTTGTCCTAGTGGTAAATAAACATCATTTGGCAGCAGGGAAGGTGATGTGTTGTGGCCTGAGGCGTGTGGTACATGGAAAATCTACCACGGAAAACCTGTGGCCTTCTGGCTGCCCTAAAGCACCATTTCCCTACTGTGAAAACTGAGGAGAGAATAAAATCCTTTATTGAGACCAAGCCAACACTTATTTCTCTAACATTAAACGTAGGGAACCCGGGTATGCCATGAAAGGGGTTCAAGCTGAGGCCCAGCAATACAGACAGGCTTGTCCACTCTTCCTTTAAAGAATTTCCCTAGGACTGGATCTGGAGACAGTCAGAATCCATGTAGAGACACAAGACTTGCTTGTACTGACAAATTGAGTGTTTAAACTATAATTAAATTGCCTGGTGGTATCCTCTAGTTCAGGGGCAGCTGACAGGCATTGCAGAGGGGGCTGGTTTTGTTGTGCTGCATCATGCCTTAGCCAAGGGTCATTTTACACAAATCATCTTTGAAAGACTTTGTTCCCCACTGCATGGAGGATTTGTACAAACTGTTGGTGAATTATCCCAAAATAGTTCTGTTGGCAGAGTTGTCCCTCCTCAAGGATCAACAGCCTCCATCTATATCACCTTAGTCATAAATACTGCTATTTTTGGCAGAAAGAATGCTTTTATCACTTCGGAAGACAGTAAGACCCCATGAGGAAAGATTATGGCAAATAAGATATGTGATAATCTTGGCCTGATTTACATTACTTGAGACAAAGATAAGAATGCTCTTTGTACTCCTCAGATTTCTGTTGAGTTAAACAATTTCTATCAGATTCTTCGTTTTTTTTCCCAGAGGTCCTATAAACATTTAAAGTGAAATCTCCTAAAGGTCAGCAGCAGAATTGTACAATTTTTGAGGAGGCCTTCCCAGAGCCACTGTTAAGTAACTCCTTCAAAGGTACCCGTACTGTCCTTCACAAGACCTTGGAGAATGAGTGTTCTGTAAGTGTTGAGAGGAGTGAGAGTAGGCTTAACTGGACATGTACAATCCTCTGCAACAGTAATTTCTTTTTCCTTGGAAAAAGCCAGTGGAGCACCACATTTCCAGCTCAAAAGGCAGCTGCCAGAGAGCTGAATATACTGAAAACAACCCCCTCCTCCTCTGATTTTTATGTTAATTAGAGCAAGCTCGGGGTAGTTTTCACTTAAAATAGTGAAACCAAGAAAAATGTCTCAGTTCTCTCAGGAAGTGATGCCGAGAGAGCTATTAAGTCACTTTCAAAGATCTGACATGTCACTGAATACAGACCAGTATTAAAAAAGGAGGGGAATCAGTAGCTCAGGGGGAGCATTAAATCAGTTGTAATGAAAAATAGCCAGTAACAAAAAGACTCAGCTTGTGGAATGTCAGAGAAAGTCTATGGGCTGAGACATTTTACCTGCAGGAATTTTGAATGAAGACACTAATAAGATCCAGTTAAATAAAGCACATCCAAACAACATTTCCATGTTGCTGTATATGCTAAAAACCAAGTTTTACCTGAGAATTCAGGCATGAAAATTGGCAAATTAATAAATCTGTTGTACAGGTGTGTAGCACCGTGTGGCTACAGTGAACATCGTGTCCAGGGAGGTACAGGCACCGGCAGGGAAACAGACGAAACAAGTCTCTGTTTTGTTAAGCACAAGAGTCCATTTTATTCCCCCCCCCCCCCCGAGCCAGGGAGGGAGAAGGCAAAGAGGGCCACAGGGGCAGGGTGGTGGGGTTTTATCGGGTATTGCAGGGGAGGAGTCTAGGGTTTGGGTCAAGGGAGGAGATAACATAAGGAGAGTAAGAGCTCCTGTTGGTCCCGGAGAATTGGACATTTTTAAATACATAAGCAGGATTTGGTGCATGAATTTTTAAATACAGTATATGTATTGCACTTTGCATTTCAGTGAGTTCAAAGGTGGTGAAAATCCAAATAATTGTGCTGAGGTGACTACATTCTTCTCTGCAGTCCATTTAGATTGGCACCTACATCCAGAAGGAAGAAACTCGTGGCAGGGAGGGAAGGGCTTGAGTACATGTTCCAGGAGGATGATAAGTTCTTGTGAAATGGCTTGCAAATGCCAGCTGACATTTGTGAAATAATAGTCTTTGTATTGCTTAATTTAGCAATTAGATTTTGCTTGCTCTAAGGCACAAGCAATGCCAGAAAAGTGGTTCAAACTTTTCTCCCAGTTAATCTTAAGCCCATTAGAGGGAATTTCTCCAGTGCATCTCATCTCATTTCATCTCATGATTCTCCTGGACAATTTATTTGGCCTATTCAGTGCAAATCACATTTGCTGAGAGCTGTTTTGCAAGAGCAGAATGCACTCACAATTCCAAGAATTTCAGAAAAAATTATTTCATGACACTGAAAGATTTTTAAAGATAAGCTGAGAGAAAGTATGAACTCTCTATCTCATTTATTCATATTACAGAAATTGTATTTAAACTTAAAACAGAGATAATCTGTTTTCCCTACTACTTGGGTTATTTCTGAGAAATATATCTTCCCAATTATGTTTCTCAGTTTCAGCTGTATCTATAAGTAGTATTCTCTGTTTACTTGTGACTTCACTGAATATGCTCAGTTATGTGTGGTGATGCAGTGGCATTTGAAATCCTTTTGGAAAGGTATTTGGAAATAATATAGATCTTTTTATTATGAAAGCACAAACCATCTTTTGGGTTTGAAACAATAGACATTTAAATTTCTTTAAGAATTTAGATAGTTCAATCTACGTAACTATTTTTGTGACTATCCATCGCTGCTTGCATGTATAATATGAATTAATTTCTAAATGGATTCTATAATTTACGCTGTTGCTCGCTGGAAATGAAGGAATGAAATTAAGACTGGAAAGAAGGGAGGAGGCAAGGGAAAGGTGTTTTTAATTTTGTCTTTGTTTCTCAGTATGCAATTGTATTTTAAATTGTTAATAAATGAATTTTCCCCAAGTCAGGTTTTTTTGCCTACGATAACCATTAGCAGGTTATCTCCCTGTCCTTGTCTCAACCCAGGAGCTTTCCCATGACATTTTTCCCCCCGTCCAGCCAAGGTCAGCCCCCCTCACCTGCTCTATGGAGACAGAACTAAACACCCAGGACACCTTCACCTGGTCTGGCTTTGGAAATAATGAAATCTCTTCCTGGATATTAGGACCTCACTGAGATGACATTTTTTTCTCTATTATAGTGAACTGCATTAATTTTACAGTCCTTGATGGATGAGAGACATTTAGGTTTATCTTGTGAAAAAATTATCAGTAAATTTGTTTCAGTGAAATCTGTTTCAGTGAAATTACATCAGCTGCATTCACATCCCCTTCATTCTGCCTTTTAGAACTATTCTAGCAAGCAGAATCAAAGCAAACTGTGAATGGCTTTGAAATCTATGTTCAGTAGCATTCAGAGCAATCTTTTTTCCCCCCCAAGAATACAAGTATTTTCCCCAAAATCTGATTCTTACAAACCGTTCTCACCCAGGCAAGGAAGTGAAAAACACTGTGTGACCTGTGTGTCTTCCCAAACCAATCAATACCGATTGGTTTTCGAAGGATGTTTTGAATAACTTCACTCACTTGCAAATGTACTGCTAGCAGTTAAAAATTATTGCCAGACATTACATAATTTTTAATAATTAACTCAGCTATAGATGTCAGTTTATCACAGAATGTAATTGATTAGTTCAGGAGGTTTTTTTAGCTTCATTCTCATGCTTTTTCTGAATTTTGTGACTCACAATCATGTCACTTAAATTCACAGTGAAGAAACGATGAAAACCTGCAGTATGTACCTTAGTGCAGATGTTTTGTTCTTTTTCTTTCACCATGAAATACTTCAAATTCTATTAAAACCAGTTTAATTTGCAGCATTAGTGAACAACCAACATTGTTCTACACATATCTTAACTCTGTGCCAAACCTGCTTGCTCGTGTTCCTTCATTTAAAGGCAGGCACAGCACGTTGCAAACACAGTATTTAAATGGCATGCATAGAGTGCCCATAGGGCCAGACTGGGATCTATTTCTTAGATGTACAGTGTACATTTTAAGGCACACTATAGGGATTGAGTTTACATTTTGGGAACTCTGTCCTTTTATTTGCAAAGATAGTTACTACCTGGAAATGTTGCAAAAATAAATGTTCATCTCTAAGAGTGGCCAATGTATTCATGTCTTCATTTTTTATATTTTTTCTCCAGAAAAAATGTGTGAAAATGTGAACTTTAGGGCATTTTAAAAAGAAATGTCAACTACCATGTTACATTTTATATACACAGATATGTATTTTTATATATATATATCTAAATATATAAAATGATTGTAGGAGCTCATACTATAAGCTGAGTTTTAGTACAGTACTTTAAATATACTGGTATTTATTTTCAGTTACACTTCTGCACCGCTTGATACGGATGTTCGTTGATAATAGCAAACAAAAAAATTCATAAAGAATATTATTGTCTTATCATGCAAAGTAGTAGGCATCCTGTGGCACTATTCTCTTACTCAAGTATTTACAGTACTGCTGAGTATCTTAGCAATAAAGTCACCAGTGTTTGTCTGACTGCATCTGTCAGGGCACCCAGCAGTGACCCAGGCTGAGGCTCCTGTCACACGTGAGTCTCGATGAAGGAGTGTGTGTGTGTCAGCATTGGGGCTGAGCTTGCCAGTTCAGAGGCTCTGTTTTGAGACTTCCCAGCAGCACTGTACTCACAAATGTCCAGGAAAAACTCATAGTTCTTTAATTTCCAATCTTTGAACTTCTTGGATGTTAAGTTGGGGTCATCCAGAAGGCTGTTGATAACTGTGAGGTCCCCTTCCTTTGCCTGGCAAAGTCCAGAAAGACAGAGGACAGGTCAAAATGAAATTTTGTATTTCAGCACTGTATTTCTTCTTTAACTTTAATGCCAAGTGCCAGGAAAACTACTATGGAAACTTTAATATTTACCCCAATTCAGGAACTTTTACAGCATAAACTGTTTGACAGCTCAGTCTGTGGCACGTGCTAAAACTTGCCTACACAGAGTGCCAAATAATCTCGGTTTTTTACTTAAGCTGGAACATGTTTGCTTTCAAGAATTTTTAGTTTCTTTGAAACTTAATTTTAAAGCTACAAATAAGCATTAACAATAGAAATGTAAAGAGAGAAAGGAAATACAGAGACATTAAGGACAAGGGGGAATGGCTTCATACTACCAGAGGGCAGGGTTAGCTGGGATATTGGGAAGGAATTCCTGGCTGTGAGGGTGGAGAGGCCCTGGCACAGAGTGCCCAGAGAAGCTGTGGCTGCCCCATCCCTGGAAGTGTCCAAGGCCAGGTTGGACAGGTCTTGGAGCAACCTGGGCTAGTGGAAGGTGTCCCTGCCCATGGCAGGGGGTGGAACAGGATGGGCTTTAAGGTCCCTTCAACCCATCAGCATTCTGTGATGCACAATTAGACTTTTCCTAGTTTATATTCCTTACACACAAAATCAGTGATAAAGCCTTACTTTTAAAGTGCTCTTGAGGACTCGGATGTGGTGCAGCTTTTCGTTGATCACGGGGTCGTTACATCGCTTCACGAAAGACTTGCGGAACTCCTGCTTGGTGGAGGGACGTTGCTCTCCGAAAGCTGACAGACTGGCTTCTTCCAGAGTTCTGTAGAGCTCTTGCAGACCATCTGTGATTCCTTCAATTTCTTTTATGTTTTCTGAAAGGAAAGAAAGAAACCTAACAACAAACCTGATCATTCTGATGAAGTCTCTAAAATCAGCAATCCTGCAACTTCAATACTATCTCAACCTATTACTCAGTTCTGCAATGTTACTTTTGATGAGACAAGAACATTTGTATCATCCCAAAGCTCAACTTTTAGTGCCACATCCTGGTGTTTCAAATACAAACTCCTGTGTTTGCCAACATCCAGCAGTTCAACCACCAAATCCTTGCTGAGAATAGTGGCAATACTCCTCTGGATTTTGATGGCAATAAAGTGGATCGGAACATCTCCCAGAGCTTACCTTCTCCACAGAAACTATTGTGCCTTCTAATAGGAACCTTCTCTTCCAGATCGTCATCGGTCCCTTCAATGGACTTTACGCGCCCCTTCCCGCAGACGTCTCTGTTCCGGGGAAGGCTTTGGCTGCGCTGTTTCTGGGGCCGGACATGGGAGCTGTGTCCCCTCGGGCATTCCACCAGAGGAAAAGGCCCATCCTGCTCAAAATTGTGGCGCCTCTGGACAGGCAGTGTGGCTTGTCTCTGTTTGTCCGGTGACATTCCAGACCGGCTGCTCATGTACTCCGCCTCTGGAGGGACAGTCTGGAGGAAGTGGAGCCCGGAGCTGGTTAAGGGAGTCTCTATCAGGTCCTGCCACGAGCGCCGTTCTCGGTAGGGAGGTCTGCACCCCGAGGAGTGTGTGCTGCCTGCTGCATCCTGCCGGGAGTCCTCGGCAGAAGAGTGGGAATACGTTGATTCACTGGAAAAGTGTCGACCTTGTTTGGCTTCAGGGAATGGACTTGAAGAATTCACCTGGAAAGATACAAAAACATCTGCCCATGAGACAATGTTTTGAACAGACCCAAGAAAATTACTGTAGTGTAAAACACTGTATGATATCTAGTAATCAGATGGACGGATGGGTTTGATTTGCCGTAACAAGAACCACTGTAAACAGAAGAGAATTAGCAGTGACAACTTTTATACAAGTGCTCTTTTAACCACTTCCTATTCTTGTGTTGTACATTCTCTGCCCACAAGCA
Organism: Trochalopteron elliotii; assembly: GCA_024734555.1. Lineage (NCBI taxonomy): Eukaryota > Metazoa > Chordata > Aves > Passeriformes > Leiothrichidae > Trochalopteron > Trochalopteron elliotii. Next base: position 232,165 of record JANPWX010019087.1, read on the forward strand.
ACTCCTGATGGAAAGAAAAGTGTAACACTGGTGCAGGTTTTCTGAAGACCCTTCCAGCTTACACTCAGTCCAGCTGAGGACAGTGGAAGTCTCCAAAAGAAACCGTAATTGTGTTTCCTTTCTTTATTTTTAGGGGCCAAACAGAAAAAAAACAAACCCCCCAAAAAAACTTCAGCACCCAGAAAGATTTTTGGCTTGGGGGATGTTGAACTTGTGAAATGATTTGAGTGAGTTCTGCTGGGTCTGTGTATAAATTTAATTCAAAACAAAGAGAAAGGCAAAAATGTGGAAAAACAGAAAGGGAGGGGCTTAACCTGTGTCCCAGTTGATAAAACAGCATCACATGGATGAAAATCAGTCTGAACTTCACCCATGTGATGCTGTTGTCTCAGTCACTCTTTGGTTCTGGCTGTGTGAGGATCGTGTCATTCACACTGAAGAAAAATCTGAAAGAAAAATAGAGAACAGTCCTATCTGTGCTTAGAATCATAGAATAATTATCATAATTGCCTGTGTTTTGTCTAATAGAAATGTTCTATTTGCAATACTGTCATTACCATGGTATTATACACAAGCTTGTATAAAAATCCCCTTTCCTAGAAAGATTTGTTCTTCAGAAAATAACTAAAACATAATTACTGCGTGAATGTGAGCTGATCTTAATCTCTAGCATCCAGTATCCAATATACGTAATTGAAAATCAGTCTCAATTAATACAAACTATCCCATCTATCACATTCTTTTCATATTCTGCAGTGAAGGTAAAATTTGAATATTTTGTCCCTGTTATGATGTGTAGCTTCACCAGCCCTACAAAAAAAGGTCATATTTACAGTCTGGTGACAGATCTGTGTCAGGAGACATTTACCTCTCCTTCCTTTCTAACTGATTTGCTATGGAAAAGTCCAGGTCTTGGCTCATGAGGAGCAGCAGTAATTTCATTTTTACAATCACATCCGGCTTTGTTCTGCTGCCTTTATGGTATTTAAACATCCCAGGACAAGGGAAGTGCAAGGGTCACATGCAGTGTCTGTGACTCACTGAGGGTGTGCAGTGGTAGGTGTCACACAGCGTGGAGGAGCCCTCCTGCTTCAGGGTCAGAGAGCCGTCAATGTCATCCTGGTCACTTTCGCTCCAGTAATCTGCTGACAAAGCATTCCAGGTTTCACTTGGGTGCTTTTCCACAAGCAAGCAGATCCCACATTTTAACAACATCCTTCCATGACAAGGTAAATGTTCCCCAGTCACCTGCAGGGCTCGCCAGCCACTCAGGAACGGGCTGGTGGAAAGGTCTGGCACCCCAAACACACAGGGAGTGCAGGAACCTCCGAATGCTTTAGGGAAGTGTTACAGAAGGCAGCTTGGGCACCTGACTCCCACTGCACATAAAAACCAACTTCTGCTCACAGACTTTCAAACACAAACCTCATTCCAGATGCTGAAGTAGAGCCAAGCCTGAACACTTAATTTAAGTGGGCATAACAGGTTCCACTGTGGGTGATAAGGAAAGGGCAAGGCTGGCACCTGAGCTCAGGAGGTGCAAACAAATATTGCTGAAGCACACATTGCCCCAAGTCTGCGATGTCTGCACTGGTTTTAGGGGGATGAACATCCCTGAGGGCTGGAATCTGGGAGATCATACCTCACCCTGAACCCCGCATTCTCTTTATCACTCATTTTAAATATTTCTTAAAATTACTGCTCAGGATTTTATTTTCTTTGGTGGTGGCACCAATAAATGTAGTTCTTCAAGGAAATGTATTCTTATCAAAATTGGTATTTGAAAAGATATGGCCATATATCTCCAAAGAAGTCAGTTATGACCTCTCCAGCTTTATTGAAACACTGAACAGATTTGTAGTGTCTGCTCTCTTCTCCTAATTATAATCACTGAAGCATTACCTTCATCTGGGTGAATATCCTTGTCATCAGGTGTGTAACCAATTGCTGCAAGACCCAAACGATTCATCCATCTAATAGAATGATAAAAATGAGGAAGAGAGGTATTTAAAAGGAACATCTCATGTAAATCTGAAGGCATCCTCATCCTTAACATCTAGAAAAGTCAGTCACAACACCTAATGCAAAAAGGCTGTTAAACCCACAATTCAGATGTGTTGGGTGGTTGATAAATGGGAGTGAAGGATTAATCACATTTATTCCGATTGCTGCTTCTATTTATTTCAAGAACATGCCTGAATTGCCAAAATACTAGAAAATAAAATAGAATTATGATAATTATTGTCTGAAAACCTGTGTTGGGAAATAAGTTATATTAAACTTGTATCCTCAGAAAGCTAAAAGCCTATGGCAGTTCGGTTATTTGCTTGTCTGGATTCACAATGCTGATGATATAAACATTTAGTGTTGTTGAGCTGTGATATCAACATTATTTTCCCTAAATTTGTTTAATGCAGACTTTTGGGTTTCTAAAATAAGACTTGGTAAATTGCGAGTACTTCAATATTTGCATTTGACATTGGATGTGCTGGATTCTTTCTTTGTTCCCAAATTATTTAGTTTGATAGAAAATAAGATTCTTTACTTCATTAGGAAAATATTATAGTTTATTTTGGGGAAAATACCTTTTGAGTTTTCTTTATGTAAAACTACTGGATGTTTATACAATATGTAATTGAAAACCTAGGGACAAAAAGAAATTAACACACAGAGGGAAAAGTCACTTCTTAATGTTCAGCAAATGGAAAATCAAGAATAACCTTATTTTCATCAACAAGGAGATATAACCGAAGAAAAAAGCCCTAATAGTGACATCTATAATGCCTGGGATGTTTTTAACCATTCCCTTCCTCGGTGACTAAATTCTTAATTATGTTATTAATTTCCCAGAATGTTGATGTGAGAGTTTATCTAGAAGCAGCTCTTTTTTCCTTTTTGAACATTTGCAACATCAAATTTACTAATAATCTTCTTGGTTAATGAATATTGTAATGACAAAAACATCTTTCACAGGCCTCAAGTCAGACATTAGTGAACAGTACATGCAATACCAAAAGGACAAGTTGTTTTGCAGACTAAAACAAGAAAACTGTTCAGTGTCATTCTTTCCCACTAGTTCTAGAGGAGAAAAAAGCTTTTAAGGACATATGTGACTGTTATTGTCCAGGAGAGTGGTGTGTGGGAGATGGGAGGCAGAGCAAGGAGGCAGAAAATGAAGGAAGAGTGAACTCTCCAGTAAAAATAGTGCACAGTTCAGCACGTATTGATCTCCTGGTCTCAGCAGCTCTGCAGAGGCTCCGAGCAATGATCTTAATCTGTAATACTGGATACAGCACTGACTCACTGCCCGGCCTGCAGCAGAGCCTTCCACGGATCTTATGACTTCCCTAAGTAGCCAAAGGGGACAACAATGTTCACTTCTTACAGGGAATTGTGAGAAGGTTTAATTTGCTTGCAAAACTATGAAAATAAAGAACTGTACAATCATATTGCTTTGCCTCTCAGTATTAAGCCAGAAGTGAGCAAATTGGAGATGAAAATGGAAATGATTATTAGTTTTCCCAAATACCACCTGCAGGGTTAGGACTGCTTACAGACATTGTTTGCATCAGCATGTCAATAACTCATCCTTATCATGAGGGAAGTACATTTAAAACGGATTAACAGATTTACAGAAGAGCTTTTGCACAGTGCTCATCAGCATCATTTCCCTCAGCAAACGGCACCCTGATCGCCTGGCATTTGCTTCCCTTGCAAGGCAGATCCTTTATTATAGGAATGGCAATGACATCATTCCCTGCTCATTATTAAGCATTTGTATTCACCAGTTTTTCATCAGTTGTTCCCAAATTTCTAAACTCATTAGCACTAGAGCAAAATAGTTTGTCATACTTTGCCATATGTCTTTGGCAATTAAGCAGGATGGCTCAGTGCCTTCAACTGAGGTTCTGCTTAAGCACCAACAATAAATTAGGACTAATTACCATTTTCCAAGTTAAAACAGACTCAGCCATTTGTGTGGTCAGTGCGTGGAAATTTATATTGTCTTAAATTTCTTGCAAAATTTCTTTTGTTACTCATTGTTAATTTGAGGGTGTCAGATCTTGGAAACAAATATAGACACCAGTTGAAATGTTAGGATTGACCTTCCAGAGCCAGGGATGTTCTGAGTACCCAGATACCCAGAGTATCAGCTTTAGGCATATGGCCTCAATGGCCAAATCTGGAATTAGCTGAAGTTAATCTTCCTTCTTTAAGGCTGCTCAGGCTTTTCTCTTCCAAAGGCCAAGATCATCCCCAGCTATAGTTACAAGGACTTTCTTACCTCATTTACCACAATTCAGTCAGCTCTTTGTCAAGCCAACATAAAGGGTTATCTGATGACATTCAGTGGCTTATCATGATAAAATCTCTTCTGATAAAAGAGCTAGAATCTCCATTTTAGGTTTTGTGTTTTTAAAAAAAGCACGAGTGTTTTTGAGGTTAATCAGGAGATATACAAGTGGTGAGATTACAGCTCATTTTCTTACAGATAATATCTTTTTTCCCAAGGAAATGCAAACTCAGTTCGAAAGGAACCCTGCATAAACTTGATGAATTTCCTTGATGAGCAAACCACTTTCATTTTTCAGAAAACTGCAGTCAAGGTTATAAAAAGCTCTTCGTGGAGAGCTTGGAAAGACAGGCAGTTGGTTCTGAACTCTGCCCTGGGTGCCCTGTGGGCAAACATTGGGGCCCAGTTGGGCACTGGGAGCTCCTGTCAGAGCTGGACTCCTGAGGGATGGAGGATGCAGATCCCACAGAGGGTCAGGCACTGCAGGACTCTCTGTGCTGCACCTGGCTAGCACAACCCCAGGGGCTGGATGGCTGATTTGAGTTCTAGAGCTGTGCCCCAACAGCTCTGGGACTTCCCTGTGGTCACCTTTGGGATCTCACATGCACATCCCCATACCTTGGCCCAGGCAGAAAGCTGGGCTCCCTCCCCCCAAATCCTGCCTTTTTACCTGGATAATTTCAACAACTCTTTCCTGTTGATAATTAAACAACTTAACCAGGATGTTGCACTGAGTGTAGGCCACCCAACAGAGTACGGGGTTTGCATTCTGGATGGAAATTGTGATGACACAGAACAGCACTAAATGTCCCACGGATCCTCTGCCACAACATTTTACCTCCATGATTGTACAAATAAGATATTTGTATAAGATATAAGATTCATATATAAGATATAATCACTGTCTTACCAAGGCACGTTGTAACAACCTACAGGGGACTGAGAAGTGGGTTGTTTTTTTTATTGCCTGTACTCCAGTGAACCAAAGGCAGGGAAAGGTGAGCCTTGAGTAAAGTCATCAAAATGCACAAGTAAGTTTTGTACTTTGTCTCAATTAAATTCTAAATAAATCAGACTTGGTTGTAATTAATTCTGTTGGTTACAAACAGGCACTGTTGTCATTGCTTTGTGATAAAATAGAGCTGCCTGGTAGTATTTAAGTTAAATTTACTGAGATAATTCTGGTTATTACCCAGGGATTACAGACCAGGGACGTTTCTGAGTGACTGATTCTGCCCCAGGCCTGGGCTGTGATGAATGAAGGCATCAGGGCAGTGAGGAGCTGAGGAGCTGTTCAAGAGTCAAAGCCTGATACTGAAGAGTGAATCATGCCTAAAATGCCCCGAATTGTCAGGAATCAGGAGCACATTCACCTACTGACAGAAACATTGGGAAATATTAATGGAGGCCAAAGAATTGGAAGCAATTCCACATTGCTTTGCTTCCCTAACACTGTATTGAAAACAAGAATATGCCACTCCTCAATGTACCAATTAAAAAATTTCTGTTTCCTGGATGTTGTAGTTTAGTCCTGCTGAGCAAAGGCTGAGCCAGCCCAAGGTTGGTGGGAGGTTCTGGGAGTGAAGGCAAAGTTTCCACAGTGGCATCACACTCACCCCCTTGGCTGTTGCTTTCTACAAGTCTGGAGTGAAAAAACACAAATAAAATAAAACAACTTGGACAATCTCAGTTTTGGAGAGAACTGTTTTGTGTAGTGTAGGAGAATGAAAACCAAGGGCAAGAGGATAACCTTTTTTTCTTCCTATAAAAAAGGGGTGAAAAGTTACAATTTTTAGGTAATAGAACGGTTCCATAAACCCAGGGAGAAGAGGTGAGGAAGAAGTGAGTTTCTGTGGCTCAGAAAAGCCTTATTTGCGAATATCCTCACTTATTGCACATACCAGGTGGCTGGTTTTAGAAGAAACTATTTAATTCAAATGAATATGTTAAAAAATTATATGTCCTGAATAGGTGTAAATTCAAGAAAAAGTCCAGCTACTTTCACTATTCTCTCTGCTAAATGTTCCTTTAAAATGAAATCTATGAAAACCTGACACATTAAAAGAAAGAATAAATAAAATATATTTCCTATCTTCCTTTCATTTTTTCATCATTAATTCTTGCCCTTGTACACCACCTCAGTTTTGTGTTAGGAATGTTTCAGTGCAGAAATATTTTTTTCTTCATTTTTGAGATTGCATCTACATTTGAGATTATTTGGTTAAAAGGAAAACCTACAACTAAGTGGAAGTTAAATTTCACTGGAATCAAGTTATCTTTAAGTCCATTAGAGATTCCCTTGAACCATTTATTTAATACATAGAATTTATTCAGTGCAATTTACATTTAATTTCTGATCAAAAGCTTTGTATTATATTTTTTAATGTCACTGTGATAATCAGATTCCAGAATTCACAGTAAAATTCTTTACAATACACAACTAGATTTAAAAATTAATTTTGTACTTGTCATGCTGACTTCTCTGACCAGTCTTTTTTACTGAACACCTGAAAAATCAATGCATTTCCCATTTGGGTTCCTAAGGTACATTATTTTCACTATTTTCTATGATTATGCAGGTAATACATTAATTTAAGAGAATAAAGGGTGCTGTAATGGGGGTGACTGAAATGGCACCTTGATTTTCCTCCACACAAAAGAAGCCCCAAACCATCTCCTGGTGAAATTTAACCCTGAGCAGATCCTTCTCCATGAGCTCATCTCTCCCCATGTATCAGCCCCCAGCAGCCTCTGTCTCTGCTATTTGATTTGTCACAGTTGCTGGGATTTGTTAAGCAAAATCATTCATGGGATAAACTCTGAGTACTCTCTGATTTGATAATTTGACATGACTGTTGATCTTGTTTCATGCATTGTCTTCTTAGATTTGTCAGGCTGGAAAAATAGGAAAAAAACCCGAGACAGCTCAAGAATTGACAAGTGAACCAATCTGTGCCCTCTTTGCATGTGCATCTACTTCTTGCACTTAATGGGATTTTTAAAAATTATTTTTAATTTTTTAAACTTTCCTCTGTCAAACAAGTGCACAATTATGCCTCTGTACTCAGAGGTCTGGTTTGGTGTGGGTGGTTTTTTTCGTTTGTGTTTTGTTTTCCCCAGTGGGTAATAGACAACAGAAATTCACTGCTTTGTAGCAAGTAAATTACCCTTCTGGTACCAGCATTTTATTGTACAAATATGGTCATGTATCATGGAGAATAAAAGCAGACAATAACTGATAGGCTGTTATTTGATCTAGAACCAATAATAAACCCTAAGGAAATCACCAAAAGAGTCACATAAACTCACTCAACCGGAACTTCTCTTTACTCACTTATTCAAACTTTTACCCCAGCTTTCACCAAGTGATTGGCCCAAAGGAAAGCTCTGGAGAAAGAAAACTTTCTTTACAAGCAAGAGAACTGAGTTTAGCATGGCGTAAACTATGGGTGGGGTTTTGGGATTTAGAGGGGAATTATTTAAAGAAATGGGATTATTTATTTGTGAAATTGTATAATTCTGCTTCCACATAGTTTTTAAAAAATCAGCTCAAATAGGCCAAATAATGCTGTTAAATGTCTGGCTAATTCATTATGATGAAATTTCTTATTTCTATTACTTATTTCTATTACTTATTTCTATTACTTATTTCTATTATTTCTTATTTCTATTACTAAATCTTCAGATTTGTCAGAGTTAATTCCATATCTCCAGGATAACATCACAACATGGACTGTGACACTGCTTTCACCTCAAGAGAGGTGCAGGGCTGGAATCACTAAATCTACTCTATGAAATGCAGCTGAACTGCTTGGCTCCCAGAACTCTATCAATTCACACTGGTACTATTTACAGCAGAATTTGATTAAGTTAATTTTGTAATTTAAACTGGTGCAGAAGGCCAGTGCAGATCCTGCCTCCTGCACGAGGGATCAACTCTCCCCAGTGCTGATTTGGATGGTGTTGGATAATCACAATTGTGCACTGCAAACTCCATCAGCCACTAGGGCTGGGACTGAATGAGGGGGGAAATGGAACTTCACAAGTCGAGGGTAAATCATTCAGAAATTGTAGAAAGAAGGAGCCAGCTGACCTGCTCAGAAAGGGAGGTTTGGAATATTCCAGCTCAGTCCTAGGAATTCCTGGTGCAGTATTTTGCCCTGACAGGACACAGTAGCTGTAGCGACGCGAGTTTCAGGTTTTTGAATTTGTATTTTGTATTTGTTATTTGTCTGTACTTGGTATGTTCCTTCCACCCCCCCCATTCCTACCCCTGTGGTTCCTCTTGATGTAACCCCTCCCCCTTCCCTTCCCTATTGGGTCAGTGTTTCCCCATCCAGCCCCTGAGCTGGGAAAAAGGGGACACACAAGGCCCACTCTCTCTCTCCACTCTCTCACCATGCTTCCCCCATGATGAGAAGGGGCTCTGGCAAAGCCCCTTCCACATGGCTGCACTGAATAAACATCCTTATTAACCCAAGAGAGAGCATGATTCCTTCATCCAAGCCTGAACCACGCACAGCCTGCTGAGCTGACGAACCCATACGTACTGTTTCTGTGGTCTGGGGATTCCTGCTAGCTGGCATTTGCACCCCACCACGAAAGAAACATCTAAATATGGCGCCACAACGTTCGGCAGATTTCAGCTCAGCAAGGGACCTCAGAAGAGCAGCATGTCCCAGAGAGGACAAGTGAGCTCCAGAGGTGCCCAGCATCGCATGCCAGCAAGGCAGCCAGCGTGAGTTCTGCTGAGTGCAGGCTCCACGTCACAGAGAACTCTGAAAAACCCACAGAGGACTCAGAGGAAATTTCTCTTTGGTTGTTTTGTTGCTGTTGGCCACCATCTCCAGCAGAAGAAAGGGTAGCTTTCCACAGCACCGAGAAAGTCCTTTCAGGAGGCTTGGATCTTTACAGCACCACGAGTTTTCCTTCTCTATGCCCCTGGATGGTAAGTTAACCACTTTTTAGTTGTTCTTTAAGGAAGGAACAGGGCTTCAGAGCCCATGGCTTCTTTCTCCTGAGGGAGGAATGAATTTTGGGAAATTGTACTGCGCAGACGTGAGGGAACCTGCAAAGTTTGCGGTTCATTCGGTTAAAAAACTGTCCCGGCAGCCATTTTGTCTTTCTTCCTTTCTGTCTCTGTCTCTCTGCGAAACACGTGGCTTGGGGTGCTTTTGGGTTTTGCGTGCTTGGTTCTTTGTTCTACAGCGCCACTGGTGGCCCATGGCAGGCACGGCCACCCCCCCTCCACAGAACACATGGCAGGAGTGGTTGGTGCAATTGTAACCTTTTTATTTTCCTACTTTCGTGGTATTGTAAAACCCTGCAGAATGGGTGCGAATTTTTCTGCAGAGCAGAGGAACGTCTTTAATAAGATCGGTGCAGTTTTGTTAAAATCTAGAGTTAAATTTTCTGTGATTAACTTGAAAAAATTTATTAAGCTGCTTTTCGATTTTTTCCCTGAGACCAATGTGCATTTATGTGAAGATTTAAATTTTTGGAATGTAGTGAGTAAAGAATTTAACGATTTGGCCCAAAAAGGAAATTTTAAAATTGCAAAATATACTAATTACCCTCTCCAAATGCTAGCCGTCTTGGCTCATAAGGAGAAAAACCAGAAAAACCAGTCTCACAGAAAAGCCGCTCTGTTCCAGAGCTCCACCCCTTTCTTTTCCCATGCAAATGTCTTATCAGAGACCGAGAAGGGTCTTTCCCCGCCCCCAACCCTGGTGGTGGGGGAAGAATGCCTTTTCTTGGACGCCAGCTCTGAGCAGGAATTTGCCCCCTCTTCCCTGGGAGAGATTGGCCTCTCTTCCTGGAGTCTCCACTGTTACCATGGCCAGGCAGCAGTGGAAAACCCATCCCGAGCTTCCCCTGTGTTGAAAAAAACCCCAGTGTGTAGTGTTGTTTGTGTTTGTTGTGAAAAAGTGGGGAGTCCGGGTCTCTCTGACTTTCCCCCAGCTCCTGCACGTCTCCGAGGTTTGCCTCAGTCAGAAGAGGAGGCGGGCTCCCGGAGCCCCGGTGGCGGAGGCAGGGAGGGACCGTCCCATTCCAGCAAGCGCAGGTCGCGTGCTGGAAGCAGTGGGCAAGAGCCAGCACCGGCGGATGCTTGCCGCTGCGGTTTTCCCTCCCAAGACTGCCCCTCATCTCCCCGGAGGCACAGCTCATGGCGGTGCGAGCGAACCCCGAGTTCCGCAAGCAGCGCGGGCAACGCAAGCCCAAGCCCAGTGCGGCAGAGTCTCCCACAGCACAGAAAATCGCATTTTCCCCCCCACAGGGGTGGCTTCGGCCCCCCCGGTTCTCCCCCTCGGAGCGGGGAGTTCTCTCTCTCCAATCGGGAGCGGCACGGAGGGTCCCCGGGAGGGCTCGCACAGCGCGGCAGAGAGGAGTCGGTTCTGCCATCCAGCAAGAGGTCTCCCTCTCCGGAGTGGCGGTGAGTCCCTGCCCCTGAGCTCCGCGGCTTGTGGGAGCGGATGGGTCCAGCCCAGTCGCCGTGGGGCGAGCTGGCGCTGCGCGGACGCTTGCGTCCCTCCCACGGTTTCCGAACCCCATCTCCGCAGAGCCGCGAGGGGGAGGCGTGGTCCCCTGCCCCCATCCCACGCGGTTTTGGGCTGGAGCGACCTCGCTCCCCGGTGGAGCACCGCAGGTTTGCCCGGTGCGGGCAAGAAAGGCATTCTCCGCTTGCTTTTGAAAGCCGCACCGAGAGGTGTGGGCGGGAGAAGCGGTTGATCTTCGGCACGGCGCTCAGCAGCGGCGGGCCGGGGCGGGCGAATCAGCACCGCGTGACCTTTTCCAACCAATCGCGCCAGCAAGCCGCTCTCCTGCATGCCCCTGCACCGCGTAGGCGAGGGGAGCATTCCCCGCCTGGCTTTGATCGCTGTGAGAGTGGCTTGCAGCTCCCAGCCGAGCCGCAGGAACGGGTTGACCGCTCCCCGCTCGTTTCTGTGCGCGGCAGTGGCACAGAGCAGTTTGGGCACTGCGCAGGAGCCGCAGACAGCAGCGGCGAGCGTGGAGCCAAGCCGCGCGCGCGGGAGGGGCTTTCCCCCCTCGTCCCTGTGCCCAGCCAGTGCGGAGGAGGCAGCCCCGGCCCGCTCTGCCCAGCGCTGCAGCTGCCGCCTCAACGGAGGGGGCAATCCCCTCTCCTGTACCCCCCTGGGTGGCGGGGTTCTCTCTCCACACAAAGCAGTAGCTGCAAATCTCCCGATTCCTCCCCTGAATGTGTGAGGAGGTGGCAGGCACCGCCGCCCCCCCCCACAAAGCGGAGCAGGGGCGACCCGCAGCAGTCCGGCGCCCCCCCTGCGGGGTGGCGGCGGCCACGGCAAAGTGGGAGAAAGTAGCAGTGAGTGTGGAAAGGGGCAGACCCGGGTCCCTGTGCCCACCCCCTGCGGTCCAAAAACAGAGCAACTCCGCTCCTCTGCAGGGCACGGCGGGTAGGCAGAGAGCCTTGTCCCGCTGCTGCCGCAGCCGCGGCATGGCCCAGCCCGGGTCGACCCCAAAGGAGCCACCCACGCGGCCGATCCCGGCCCGGCGGGAGCGGGGAATTCCGGGAGGATGCTGTGTCCTCCCATGCCAGCCCCTCGGAGGCATGGCGTGGGGACTGGGTCCCCTGCCTCTCCTTCCCAGCCTTCCCCACAGCCCCGGACCAAGTTCTCGCCCAGTTCCAGTGAGAATTCCCCCCCTGCCATTTCCTCCTCCTCCTTGGCCCGCTCCGAGATCTGTGTTTCGGCTGATGTCACCAAACAGCCAAACTATGCCCCCCAAGGCACGGCCCCGCCTCGCCTCGGGTGCCTGCGGTGGCCACGCCCCCCTCCCCCACGACCTCTCTTCAGACTGCACAGCAGATACCTCCGGTTCCAAAACAGATAAGAACAATCGCTCTTACATTGCAAATGCAGTTTCTGATAATAATGAAACTGGACAAGAGTAATTAGAATCAGAAAATTCTAAATTCAATTCGGTTGCAACACAAACTCCAAATGCTTTTCTAAACACAAGAAAAGAATTGTTTCAATTAATTGATAAAACTGAATTAAATAATTTGGTAACAGCTTTAAAACAAATACAAGATAAAAGGCAATGTGAGTTGGATTTTGTTCAAATCTCAGTGATTCCTAATCCTGTTCTTGAAAAAGTTAAACAAGCAGCAAACAAAGTGTTAATTATGGTACAGATTTTTGATTTTTTGAGATCTTTCAGAATTTTCATAGCTTTGCTGATTGACATGTTAAGAATCCTGCACATCAGTGACCACCAAACATCAAATCAACAAGGAAGGCAGATTGCTGTCAAGGCTGCTGCTGGAAACACCTTGCCTGCTTCCAACATACCAGACCAAAACAAACTGTGTCTGCTGAATGAAGAAATAACATCCTGGTCTTCACAAAAACAAGAAAACAGGGAGGAGAGAAAGAAGGAGGGTGGGAAAGAACAGAGTGATGGAGAAAAACCGGGAGGGAATGAAGGGAGGGAAAGGGGAGAAAATGAAGGAGAAAGAAAAACTCTAAAAGCCATTCAAAAAAACTTCTAAAAGAACGCTGCATTGCCCAGCGTGAGAACATAAATTTGGCAATTGAGAGGAAAAATAACAGCATTCCTCATTTTGAATTGGATTTAATGTGGCCTCTTTTGGAAATTTTCAAATTAGCCCGATCCTTTCCCCCTCAAAGAAAACCCCAAGTCTGCTTTGCAGCTTGGTGGAGAAAGAAAAAGAACCTTGGAAGGCAAAACAAAAATCAATGAAAATTGTTTTTTCCCTTTCTCCTTGACATTTCCCACATTGGTTCCTTTTTGTTTGCTTTGTTGTGTGTTTGTTAAAATGTCTTGAGTTATCTTTGCAGTCTCAGAACACCTGCCAGAACAAAGGGAAAGTCCCACCAATGTCAAAACGGTATTGCTGTTCCAGCTTCCAGAGCCTGTAACACCTGCAAGTGAAAACAGCCTTTCCTGAAAATGCAGAACATCCATCTGAACATCCCAAACGTTATCAGCAGTGTGGGAACAAACTGAAAAGAACTGTTGCTAATTGGACTCCTGGCTGTCTGAGTTTCTTATCAAACATGAACTGTCTTTTTGTTCATTGTTGTTTTTGTTCTAATAATCTTTTGTCTTATCAAATGTGTAGTTATACTTCTGATAAAACCACACCCCCTGCAATTGGCATGTTTGCAGATTCTGAAGATAAAGAAGATTCAAAAAAGTTATCCTGATAGAAAAATAGACCTCCGACCAAATGTGGAACACAAATTCGTTTTTTTTAAAGTCTAAAAGTCTGTTTACTCAAAAACAAAACACTTATCTTTAAAGAAAAAAAAAAGAGGGAAATGTAG
>JANPWX010019087.1:245871-332388 GCA_024734555.1 Trochalopteron elliotii
TAAGGCTAGAACAGGCAAATACCAGCTGGTTATTCCAGATTTCTAAGATTTTTTGTTTGTTAAATACAAAGTGGTGCCTAAAATGTGCTGAGCAAGTAGTTGACACTGCTGAAAGCTCACTTTTCTAAGTTTTTTCTTATAAGAAAGAAGTGACTTTGAAAATAATTGTATTTTTTCACGAGTCTAGGTAAAATAGAGTTTATATTTGGAAAGTCCTTGCTGTGGTTATGCTTATGTTTATTGCCTAGTTTTAACCTAAAGGGGGAGAGACTTAGCTTAGATGTTATGAAGCTGTAATGAAGATGTAATGAAGCTGGAGCTGGAATATGTTGCCCAAAGAGGCTGTGGATGCCCCATCTTTGGAAATGTTCACAACCAGGTTGGATGGCAGTGTGAGCAACTTGCTCCAGTGGTGGTGTGTAGCGATGCGAGTTTCAGGTTTTTGAATTTGTATTTTGTATTTGTATTTTGTCTGTACTTGGTATGTTCCTTCCACCCCCCCCCCCATTCCTACCCCTGTGGTTCCTCTTGATGTAACCCCTCCCCCTTCCCTTCCCTATTGGGTCAGTGTTTCCCCGCCCAGCCCCCGAGCTGGGAAAAAGGGGACACACAAGGCCCACTCTCTCTCTCCACCCTCTCACCATGCTTCCCCCATGATGAGAAGGGGCTCTGGCAAAGCCCCTTCCACATGGCTGCACTGAATAAATATCCTTATTAACCCAAGAGAGAGCATGATTCCTTCATCCAAGCCTGAATCACACACAGCCTGCTGAGCTGACAAACCCATACGTACTGTTTCTGTGGTCTGGGGATTCCTGCTAGCTGGCATTAGCACCCCACCACTAAAGAAACGTCTAAAAGTAGCTCCACTATCACCCTGTGCACTCCCATGAACATCATGCCTTCACCCAGTCCTTGGGGCCTGCAGCTAATTCTGATCAGGAAATTGTTTTACTTGTGCTGCACTTAGGAGCTTTTATGTGAGAACAATAAATTAGAGGGCTGGCGTGGCCTCGGGCATGGATTTGAAACAAGTTTATGGGAACATAAAAGGAAGAAAGGAAAACTTGCTCTTTATGATTATTTACAACACCATTAGGAAGTTCCATTGCAGGGATTTCTGTTTGAAAAGTACCTTTCATGTTCTGCAGAATTATCTCTTGGCTTTTCATCAGGTAAGGGGCTGAGAGTAAAAGCTCTGTAACAACTTACTCAGCTCTATTTGATAGTGCTGTTAAATTAGGCCAGACAGATTTGACAATCTCCTGCTCACTTGTCCAGTTTAAGAAGGAAAATGTCTAATAGGGGCTCAGGCCTGAAACTTTTAGTTGCTTTATATAAACTAACACCCAAGAACTTTATTTGGGTGTTAGTTTATATAAAGTGGAGACAAAGTGCATCAAAACTGTAAAAGATGTGTTAATCCTGGTTCACCATCTGATTTGGCTAAGACCTGTCAAAGAGACCAACATGCCTGAAATTTAAGGGAGAAAACTGAATTAACTTTAGTAATAAGCAGGATGATTTAGGGAAAGTCTTGAGTAACTCACTTGGTTATATTCCATATATAAAAGTAGATAGGAGACACCATAAAATTTGCTTATAATCAATAGAAATTTAATTCAGAATACGTCAAACAGTTCTTTTTTAAGAAATATTGTGCTATATTCTTTCAGGTCTTGGAAAATATAGGAGTGACCCCTTTAAAATCATTCATCATTCTGTTTCAGTAGCAACTATTTGTTATAGTTCTTGAATGAGCGCCTAAGATTTATGGGAGTTATTAAAATTGCAAAGTTAACCCAGTTATTCAAATAAAAAGTGATCAAATTATTCAGCCTAAAATAGAAACTTTAAAAATTTAATATTTGGAGTCCATTATGAGATTGAAATGCACTGTACTGCAGACTTCAATGGCATGTAAGTTTTAAATAAAGTAGATATTATAAAACAACTGAATATTAAATTCAATGCTAATTAAAGCCATAAACAGGTTATGTGTGGTGTGGTAGGAGATGAAGCACTTCTGGGAAATAAGGCCTTTAACAAGCTTGGAGTACCAAGCTAGAGATGAGCTCATCAAGTTCATTATTAATTCATTTCTAAGAACACGGCTCTGCTCATGTATGACCTGACAAAACAGCATGAGCATGAATTTTGCAAACCCGAGTAACACAGCAGGCAAAACTCAGCCACAGCTGAGTGCCTTGGTCTGCTACAGAATAATCCATCCCTATCCACTGGGGTCCAGCTCTTCCTTCAGCAATGTGGGGTTAAAGGCACATTAAAATATTCCAGAGTGGAAAAAAAAATTAATAAGCAGTGAATCTGAGGTGAGAAACTCTGAAAAGAGCTACTAAAACAAAAGCTGGTGGTAAAGGCAGTTGAAGAAAGGATAAAATTCCCCTCATAATGAATAAGGAATGTTCCTTTCCATGCCAGGACTCCTTCACTTTTCAGCATGAGGGGTCTCCACTTCCATCAGCAGGGAAAATCCAGTTAAATTCTGTGCTGAAAACAGGAGGGGAAGATACCATGCAAAGCATTTGCCCTATTTCCTCACATTATGGGGTCAGCAATTCACTGGGAAGAGAGAGATTTGTGAAATCAGTATTTTAAACACATTTTTCATCTATGAATCTTGCTTCCTCATTTCAAATTTCACACAGGATCTCTGGGAGAAGGAATTCCAGGAAGCCTGTAAAAGTTGCAGGGATGCCCAGGGACTTTACAGAGGTAGCAGAGTTATCCATCATTTGGGTGGGGAGTGAATTCCAATTGCTCTTCAGGGACAGAATTGCTGAAGGTAAAATACTGCATAAAATACTTCAAGTTGAAGTTCACCCTTTGCCTTCTTCCCAAAAAATCAGGGAAAAGGCTCTTGTAAATTCCAACGTAAATGATGTGAAGGATGGTATGGTATGAAAAGACATGATGGCACCTTCTCAGCTGTTCCTGTGCTCCAAGGCCTCATTGCCATACATGCAGCTTTCTGGGCTCCCCAGGATGTTACCAAAGGGGGGTTGGGAGACATAAAATAGTGAAGTAGTAGTAGTCATGCTAAGGCTTGAAGATTTTTCTATTAGAAGTAGGCCCTAATTCTGGGAATGTGCCATGGGAATGTACTGAGGTTCCTGAGACTTAAGGCTTAGCTAAGAACAAACAGGTAGAAACTGTTAGCTGTTTCCATGAGATTAAGTTAAAGTATAACGTAGCCATGGATATCTGGTGGGGGGAGTTTGACCACAGGAGCTAAACTATAGTCCTGGAGCAGACAACCATGTGAAATTTATGACTTCAAGGAGTGTAATTTGATTTTGATATATGTATCTATTGTAACTTGGGATGTGGGGTTTTGCACGTATGTTGATGAAGTAATCAGTTGTAAAAAAGTTATAAAAGCTGATTGTAAAATGAGGGTCTCCGGGATTCTGACTTGGGACGTTAGTCCTCAGGTCCCCGGGCCCTAAATAAAGCACCGGCATAAATCAACTTTGTTGATTTGTGTTTTACTCTGGATATCGGGCAACAAGGAAAGGATGGAAAAATCAATGGATGTTGTAAAAGCAGCTCATCGAATGTGTGTCAAGACTTCCTGGTTTTCCTTGAGTCAGAACATTTTATGTATAATTTATAGATGTGATCAATGGCACTTCAACAAACGAGAGCTATCCCAGCAGCTGAAATCAAGGGAGACCAGGCAGAGTTAAACCAGCAAAATATCCTCACTTTGGTTTTGTCCAAACAAACCTGAACCACACTACAGAACTGAGCAATGGAACATTAACAACCTTGAAAAAATATCTTTCAGCAAACTTATACTCTGAAAGTATCCCTTTCCTGATAACTGAAGCTCATCACCCTCATCAGTGCAGGATGAACAGGCCTCAACAGTTTCACTCCAGCCAGGCTCACACCCCAACACACCTGAAGAGCCATGTACGCCACAGAATAGAAATGTTCAATTCAACAATGATTTTTAGGCCTTAATATTCCAAAGGAAAAAACCCATCCGTATCTATCTTTCCAAGCTGGCAAACATTAAGAATGACTGTAAGAACATCTCCAAGTTTCAGTTATCTGTGCCAGGAAAGATTTAAGACTTCCCAATATGGTGACTGTAAGAAACAGAGTGACAATTTCTAAATTCAATTTTGCCTTGCCTATAGTGGTGCTTTTCTCTACCGTTTAGTTCAAACCTGTAAAGAAACAAAATAACAATTTCTAAGTTTAGTTTTGCCTTGCCTATGGTGGGGCTTTTCTCTGTCCTCTAGCTCAGACCGATTGTTATGGTATTTAGAAATACCTTCCCTAAATGTTTTGTCTGTCAAATGTTAATTACCTGAAACCCCTTCCTTTGTAACTGTCCTTGCTGCCACTCCTGCCATAGCAACCATGGCTCAGGCCATAGCAACCACTGAAACAAACCTGGCACCGCCCTACATGCAGATGAAAAAACCTTGGGTGTTTGTGGGACAAAATTCGAATTTAAAACCCCTAAAAAACAACGAGCCAACGCAAACCAAAAACTAAAAATAGCCACTCTAAGTCAGCAGAACCATGGAGAGCCTCACACCAATCAGACCTGAGTTCCAGCTTGTCACCATAACTTCAGAAGTATCCCATACACAGGACTCCCCCAAGCTTTCCAACGAATCAGTGGAATTTCCAGGGACCCCTGTGAGAAGGAAGCCCCAGCTTGGCTGTGTGGAAGAGCTGAACGTCTCCACCCCTGTGTCGTCCATCGGGAGCAGTGGTGGTGTGCGCAGCCCCTTGAGCCCCCCCCACCTAGAGCTGATCTTAATAAAGGCATTAAAAAGGAACAAGTCTCCTTGCCCAATTATTTCAGTGACCTTGTCCCAAGTGTCCTTGGGCTTTCCACCTCAGCTGGGAATAAACAAATTTCTGATGTAACAGGAGGAGGGACTCTGCCTTTTGGGATCTAAGGCCTTGTCCCACCTTCACCCAACCTTTGCCTTCACCACTGAATCACAAAGGAGAAGCACAGAGTAATTTGGGTTAGAAGAGCTCCCAGGAGGTGTCTGTTCCCACACCCACCCACAGCAGGGACAGCTTTAATGTTGGATCAGGTTGTCCAGTGCCTTGTCCAGTCAGAAGTTTGGAATGTCCTCTCAGCACATCCAAGGACATTTAGAGGCTCACAGCAACACCAAAAATGGAACTTTGCTTGCCTCTGCTCTGTGTTGGGACAGTGATGTGGTGAATAAAATTAATTACTGCTGATATTCCATGTTGTTGGGGGTTGTTCTTGGGATTGGAAGGAGAATATATATTTATACACACCCCACCACCTGGGTGTACTCTTACAAGCTTTGGTGTGGGTGCACTGTTTAATATACCAGAAACACTGATCCCACTAAGACTTCCAGCCTTTATCTACAAATCACCACAAGGGTGATGAACCTTGAGCCCATTAACAAAAGAAAAAATTCTAATTAACACAGATGAGACCAATACAAGTAACTTTCCTTTGCAGAACTAAGATGTGTCATGGCAGGAAATGTCAGCAAAGTGAGCCACAGAATGTAATGTATTTACTGAAATTAATGGAAGGCTAATTCCTGAGAACACCAGGAGCCAGCATTCATCAGGCTCCAGGAGTCTATTCCTGTCTTAGATGAAATATTGAAGCACCAGGATAAAGAACATCCCACAGTGAAGAGGACACATAACTCACCTGTTCATCTCTTCAAGGCAGTCGGTTGCAAAGTAGAAGCTCTTTATTTTGGGGTGACATGCTTTGAAGGCACTATAAAAAGAGCACAAAGAATAAAAAACACCTTTTCTTTCAAACAATTTGCCTACAAATACACCAGACTGTCCTGCTCTACAATTCTTCAGCATGTTACAGGTTTCATAGGCATTTGTCATCTTCAGTCTGAATTTTGCTGACTAAATTTATAGATGGGTTCCCCCTGATCTGATTTCATCTACATTTGTGAGCCTCATACTTTGCAAAAATTTCAAAAGCCCTTGAATGACTTAAAAATATAAATCCTTTGGATAACCACTGATGTTCTATATCTAAAAAATTCTTGGGTGAATTTGAAAGACTTATTGAGTATATTCAAGTACATCATAGTTGTATTCCAAAGATCAACTAAAGGAATAAATGTTTGATACCCCCCACCTCTTATTATGTATTTAGATGACTGTTTTATGTTCTACAAAAAGAAATGCAGAGGGCTGACAAGTTGAGCTAGAAATCACTGGAATAATAGATAATAATCAGATGGCATGGGTGATTATAATTCACATAAAATGCTTTTTATTAATGCTTTTATGTGGTCTAATCCCTGGGCTCTCCCTCGGCTAAGCAGTTGAAAGCTGCTAAGAACAATAATCAACAGTTTTTACAAATTTTTTGTGTGAGTATAATGAAAAGGAGTTTTGCTATCAAGGAAACCAGAAGGTCCCAGCATTAAAGACTATTAATTTGATTGACTGGCAAATGTTAAAAAAATACCACACTATCATTCATAACATTTATGTTAAAATACTGACATTTATATGGTGATTACCAGATGTAAGAATTAGATTAGGAATCATTACACGTGGAATTATGAAGAACCTGTGATGCAACATTTCCACTATTAATAGCTTAAATGCAAATGAATGTTTTATTAATTAGTATGACTTACTGCAGTTTTCAAAGACAAGATGAAAACTGAAGAAGCTTCACCTGGGCACAGTGACTTTTTAATATATATAATTAATACAAATGCATCCAGCAACATCTTTCCTAACAAAAGTCCTACAGCAGAGTTGTATTTCTGTGCAGTTTCCTTTTTCATGAGATTAGGGATATAAAGGGTAAGGTTATCTTTGCACAGAGGGTTATCATTAAATATTAAATTCCATAAAAGGAGACTGTAGAGGTATTTAAGTGTTGTTTTGGCATCTGGATAGTGATAATTTCCACTGGAGAGCCTCACTGCCCTGGCTACTGGTACTTTGCAAATAAAAGCAGTGAGTGACTGTGAAATCCCACACAGGGATCTGTGGTGCTCACTAGATGGCATAGGCTTGTTAATTATCTCTCTTTTGATCATTATATAAATGCAGTTTTAAGTATGCTCTGATCAAATTTATGCTTTCTTTTAACTGATTGGTATGATACGATTTTAGTGTCAAGAATTCTTATCATTCTTAGTCTCCCGCTTTTAATGTGGAACTTTTCAATCCCCATATGCCAGCTGAGTACCAGCAACTCCAACTGCTTCTATGGAAACAGCTGTGGGTAAGAAAGGTGAAATAGTTTTGTGTGTCTTTAGACATGTGAATTAGAGCACTACATGGCACATCTTTACACAGAGATTAGCAAATACTGTACTTTCAACAGAAATTCCTTACAGTGCTACATTTTTGATGCTCAAAATAGAAAATCATGACTAAACAAACACTCCTGCACAGTTCTACTGTTGGTCTGAACTCTGCAACATCTGCACCTTCTCCTGCTCTACTTGCCCATCTCCCAGTGAGATTGGCTCAGATTGGAGAGGATAAGGTGGTGGGTCTAAAGATCCTAATCCTCTTGGCTAATCCTGAAAGAATATTACATGATGGAGTTTCTGCTTATAAATAGGATTATTTTCCTAGACAGGAAATTTAAATACATGCAGGCATTCAAATGCCAGTATTGGGGTTTCAAGTCAATGTTAATGGGTGGAAGTTAGTGTGATGAACAGAGTTTGATTTGGCTCCACTGTGCTCCTGTAATGTGATAAAATCTATGATTAGTGGATCTTTTTCTAGTGGAAGGTGTCCCTGCCAACGTAGGGGCTAGAATGGGATGATCTTTAAGGTCCCTTTCAACCCAAACGAGGCTGTGATCCTGTGATTATTAGAATATTTTACATTCTCACAGGAACTCTGCCTCAATTAAGGCACAGAGAGGTGAAATCAGGAGTATGCAACAGGTCAGGCATTGTCTGCAGGGCTACTGGCTCAGCTGTTACAGAACTTGTGAACGTGTCATAAAAGACCGAAAGAGCAAGAATTTTGTCAGGGTAAATCAGTTAAATGCTGCCAGTCCGGCTGCTTTTGCAGAGGAGTTCCCACATGCCAGGTCCCTGCAAACAGCTCTAATTGGTTACTATATGAATGTTCCTTAAGATCTTTCTGTCTGATACTGTGATAATTTCCTGAGATAGTGAACATTAAAGCTGCAATAATGTATTGCACTGTTAGGTATCTGCAGACTGGAGAAAAGAAATCTTTATTAACTTGTGATTTAAATGCTTTGTAGTTCTGTGTCAGGGCTGCAAAACACAACAATAAATCCATCTTCATCTCCCAGCACTGTCACTAAGATTATTATTAGGGAAGTGTTTAGATACATTTCTAGCATTAGGAACTGGAGTCTCCAGGGGAACAATTTGAGATGTATAGATGTGAATAATTTAGAGGAATTATATCTATATATTTACGTTTGGCTTGGTTTGGAGGGCCCCAGACTGGCTGCAATAATCAAGATGTGGCATAGTGAGTGCCAGTTTAAAGAATAATCCCTTCATCCATTGGCTGCACTCCAGTTAACACAGCCCAGGAAGTTTCTTCCCTGTGGGGGCCCACTGGTGGCTCAAGGGGGTTTTGCTGTCTGCAAAGACTGTCAAGTTCTTTTCAGAAGTCATAAAATTATGAAACTGTAGTAACATTTAAGTTGTACCTTCATGTCTGCCTGTACTACAGTGACATTTGTATAGAGCTCTGACAGCACACTTGCAATATGAAGTGACAAAACTGTGGCATATCCTTGATAAATTTAAGACCCAAATTTGCATTAACTAGGCAATGAAAATTTTCACTAGGTGGAAATTGTTGAAGGTTCAGGCAAAGCACCAGTTGATAAGGACTAATTATACCTGTGGCTCAATTAATCTTTATACTTGGGGATCAGCATCATCATGGGGCATTATAATTATCAGTATCTTTGAAAATAACACAATATTCATGTCATGCCACAGCATACAAACTCAACTATAATTTCTCATACTCTATGATCACTTTTAATCAGAAGGATGCAGGTGTTGCCTAAAAGCAGTGGAAAGTTTTTCAGTGGCAATGCAAAAAGCCTCCTTTCACAGGGACAAGGTCATTGCATGTCCAGCTACAGCCCGGAGAGCTGAACCAGCCTGAGATAATGCCATGGTTCCTGTAATAATCAGGGTACCTTCATTAAATGCATTACTGAGGCAAATCATCAAACCATACTGAATGATGCATTCAATTATCTATATTCTTGTGAAAACTTTCTTAAGGCTATTCCATCACTGTGAGCCATGGACATCAGGAACAGCCAGGCTGGGGAGCAGAACTCCACATCCCACAGAACAGTGGGAGAGAGAAATCCATTAATTATCCCAGTAAGCCTTCAAATCCTTTAGTTTCAAAAGGGTTTGAACATTTCACATCAATAGCTCTGAAAATAACCCTCTGAGATCTGAGGGGAAATCCAAACTGAGTTCCAAAATGTTCTTAGTTCTGCACTGGGGAGAGCTGAAGGAAAAACCGACACTGATTTTGGCTTTGCAGTGGAACCAGGCAATGGAATGATACTCACTCCTGACCTTGTGGGACAACACAGGAGAGGACAGGTGAGTGTTTTCCAGGTGTGCTCACAGGGGCTGTGGGTTGGAGCTGGCTGGACACAGCCAGGGCCCTCATTCCCACATGCTGGATATACTGAATTTCACTGCACACTTCCAGGTAAAACAGTGGCTAGGGTAAGGTGCAGATTTTGTGATGAGGAAAATATATAAATGGTAGTCCATGAAGGAAAAAATCAAATGGAAATTCAGCTCAGGAAAAAAGGGAATATACTATGAACATCTTCATTATGCTTTTACCTCTGGACCTGCCTCTTTTTGAAAGGATTCAAAGCCTGAAGGTTCTCAGCTTTCAGTCGTGTGCAAAGTTTTAGTTAATTGGACTTTTCCCTGTGCATATACCCTACAGAAATCCTTCTCTAAGCTGAGTTCTGAGGGATTGTGTTCTCATGCTTTGAGGAAAGCTCTGGAAGCTATTTCTAGCTGTGCACAATGACCTTCTGT
The DNA here is from genome assembly GCA_024734555.1 of Trochalopteron elliotii. NCBI lineage: Eukaryota > Metazoa > Chordata > Aves > Passeriformes > Leiothrichidae > Trochalopteron > Trochalopteron elliotii. The sequence continues at coordinate 255,945 of JANPWX010019087.1, forward strand.
TTGATCTTGGTTAATTCACTGAAATCTGTTAAGTGCTTTATATTCTAACAAAAGGGTATTATTTTTCCTGTATTTTTTTCAATATCATTATTAATATCTACTCATTGCTCTGAGGTATTTATAGTGCCCAGTTCATGTTTAATTTCTATAGTGATACCCTCAGTTGAAAGGAGAAATAGAAGTGTAAATTGCACTGTGTTGTACTTCTCTGACACAGTAATAATATCCCCTGACAAGAACAGGCAACTGAAGAGGTTTGATTTTCTGATGAGCAGTCTCTATTGTAATTCATATCTTCAATATTTCTATTCTATTGTGCTCATAGTTGTAGGACTTGTTTCCTCAGACCAAAACTGCACTCAGTCATTGGAAAGGCACAGGAAAAATCCAGGATGCTTAGTTAAAAGGAGGAAAGCATACAAAGACAAATGCAAATAATTCAGGAGATGCAAGCAAAGTGCTACTCTCAAAGCATCAGAATTGTTCTGTTAAACCTGTTGATTGCAATCCCAACACTGTTTGGAAGCAGTTTCCAATGAGTCTGTTATTAAATATTCCTTAATTGTGGAAAGCTTATAATATGCTTTTTAGTGGAGTGGAATGTAGAAGTAGCAATATGCACACAAGCAATAATGCAGAGTTCATTTTGCACATGGAACCTAAATATTTTAGCAGCTGAGAAACACAATATTGGATATGAAAAGCTTCCTCCATAAAAGAGAAAATTAATATTCTATTCACCATCCCCTGCTATGATATTTGTTATGCTATTTGCTGTGGGAAAATACAGCCCTACTGAACCTAAGAAAGTTTTATCTCTTTACTAAAGTATTCATAGCTTTTTGATTTACTTATTTAACTGAAGCTGTAACTGGACTATCTGGCAAGCTGGCTAAAGAGTTATCCATTTTAATCCAGTAAATGGAATTTACATTACATTGCATCTTTTATAATAAAGAGAAATATTAAAGCCTAAGTGGATCTATGATGTTATATTTACAGATTTCAAGGTTTTTTCTCAGTAACTTCCTTCTCTGGACTTTGCAAGTGTTCAGTACTATGTATAGCAAACTTCCAAGAGCAATCCTTTCTAAATATAATTGACACATTACTTACTGTTTTCGTCTGCATTCAATTGCTCTGTCTATCCTGAACTCGGGTAAACTAATGAATCCTTCTGCTTTTTCATCCTATTGAATGAGAAAAAAAAAAAGATGTTGAAAAGGAACACAGAATTAAAGGAGAGAAATGAGCAGCAGGTGTTTGGGTTTTATACAAAGAACAACTACCCAGTCAAAGGAAATACTGAATGTATTTTGCACGTACTGTTTTTATTATGAAATGGTTCAATTCATCACACAATGTAAATAACCTTTATGAGGTAACTAAAATGATAATTTCTCAAAGGAGGCACAGCCATCTCAATCCCCTTTTGCTGAAGATCACAGAAAACCTTTCAGCCCCAAACACAGCACCTAAACAGAGGAGAGCTCTCAGATTCTTCACCATAAATCTCCATTTTACAGCTGTTTGGTGGATGTCTCTCTTTAAAGAGTCACAGTTGTCAGACCAGGTGGCCTGCTGACGGCCCCTGAGAAGCTTCCTTGGTGAGGTCACCTTTGATTAAATGGGGAGATAACCAGGAAATGTATCCTGACACTTTTTGCTTCTTTTGAAGCAATTCAGCAGGAAAAGCAGGGAGACATATTAACACCAGGCAGGTTTTTGAAAGGTATTAGCAAGGGTACAGTGAATTATAGCTTGGTTTGAGCCACAGCCTGAGAGTCGGGGGGACACAGCCAGTGCCCCCCACCTGGCATGGGAAATGTCAAACACCACAAAACCTCTTGATCAGCCACAGCCTGAACACCCTCTTGGGCTACAAAACCCACAAAAACTGAGGGGAATTATGCTGCTAAACTCGTCCTCTGGAAGAAAATGGGAGAGGTGGAGTGAAAGATCAGTAACCAAAGTAGGCTGCAGAGTTCAGCTCAAGCCCTGGGACTGCTGCACACAAATGGAAGAGCAACATTGAACCATTTTGGGCTTCTCCCCTCTTATTTTTTCTACATTTATGCAGCTTGCACCAGCATAGGCCCATTGGTTTTCAGGAAAATTTCACCAAGAACAGCATTTTACACATGAGAAACTGCAAACTCCAGACTAATTCAGCAAAAAGCAAGAGGAACATCGATATAAAAATAACTTCTAGATAAAGAGATTTACAAATTCAGATTTTCACATCTGCTTCACAGAATGCTTAACTAACACAAATGGTCACACTTTACACACACCCCCCTCCAACTTAAACTGGGGAGAGTTGAGTGTGAACACTGTGTTAGTCCAAATAAATCTGTGGAAAAGGATTAACTACAGACATATTCTTTTCTTAAAGACTGCCATGAACATCTGCTATTTTATTAAGCTTGAACATGGACTCGGAGACTTTAAAAAAGACTTTCAATTGAAATATTTCCAGCCAGAGTGTCCCAGACCTGGCAATTAAAGTGGCAGTTCATCCGAGCACGCAGTAAAAATAGACTTTAAAAGAATTATAAAGTTTAAGGTTTCATTTTTACTTTGTCCAAGCTTGGTGTGTACTTACATTCTGGTTTGTGTACCAGTACAAGGAGGAATCCTTCAGAATGAACCAGTACTTTTTCCACTTCTGGGTGAAATAACCTTTGGCATCCTTTTTCTTCCAGAGCCAGCCTTCGCAGTCGCCGTGCCCCAGGTCCTTGCAGGAAATGCGCCTCCTGCTCATGCTGGAGAGGGAACTCCCTGGGAACACCACGGGGTGAGTGAGGAGGGGGAAAACTGTTCCATTTTTAATTCAAAACCCTCCAAGCCAAATCCTCTCTAGACTCGGAATGAACCATTTCCAAATTCAACAGTGCCCTGCAATTTTGGTTTCCTCATTAACACAAAATACAAAGGGCCTGGTTTATGCAATGTTTTATTTAATCTCTAGAGAGTTGATTCCTCTAAGGGCTGATTTTTTTTTTCTGATTAAGATGGACAGCATCATTCCAAAGTAAAAATGTATTTATTTAGCCTCAGTCAGGAACTCAGAGTATGACACAATCTGTACACAGATGCAAACACTACTTTTTTCTGTATATCTTCCCTTTAGCAGCAGAAGTCCTGTCAAATTAAGGGAATTTTTAAACCCATTTTTTATAAACAATAAAAAAGAAAGATTGTTCACTTCCATAACAGTGCACATGCTTACATGATTTTTATCCAGAAGTGAACAATAATATTTTGACTTTACAGCATCCTGTTAGAGGCACAGCACCAGGAATAGGGTTGTTTTTCTTTTTCTTGGTGTTATTTCAATGAATCCCAATTGAAAGGCTTAGATTGCCTTGTAAATATTAATAAACCCAGGTTTTTTTAATAAATATGGTATAATTAATTTTCCTGAAAAAAACTCTGTAGGAAATCTCCTTAACATATCAGACTTTTTTTTCTGTGAAAAATCAAGTTTATGATGCTACAAGAATTACATTTGTCCTACAGCTGTGAAACAGGGAAGAAATTTAGACAATATAAAACACCATCCTTTGCTCTGCAGTGTTCCACAAGCAAGTTCTCATCCATTTGCTCATAGATGCTCCTTGCCTTCTTCCTAAGGAAGAGGAAATTTTACCGCCCACCCAAGCAATATTGTACCTATAAAACATTTATTTTGGTATTTTAATTTGGTATTTTCCTTTTTTGCTTACTATCAAATTTAGAAATATTTGAATCAAGTTGAACTTTTGATACAGATCACTTATTATCAGAGAAGGAGCCTCATTTTCTAGTTTCAAAATGTTAACTGAAAGACATTACCTTTTGACCATTTTCTGCTTTTTACCCTGAGGGAAGCATAATGGAGTGACTGTAAGGAAAAAAATAAATAAATTATGAAACACCAGTGCAAGTAACAGCAGTAAGATGTAAGAGCTTTCATTCACTCCCCTCTCCAGGGTTATCACAGCATCAGTGATGACAGGATCTCCCTTCTGTCATTTTTCTCTTACTACTTACCTCAACATCATAAAGAAAACAACACTCTGCTAAACCTGCAAATTAAAATAACTTTAAAAAATATTAATTACAATTGCAATGAAACCATCAAGGATTCTTTGCATGAATAGCTGTGCAGTAGTTTGAAAACTAAAGGTATAAACTCCCATGAATGAGCTGATAAACTGACAGGTATTTGAAGTTTGTTGCATCAACGAAATAATTATAAAAACATGCATTCAAAAAGAAATATTCACCACAAATGCAAAATCCTGTGCTCAATGATGTGTCAAAATCACACTCTTCCCACCACAGAAACAAGCTTTTTGAGTTGGTGGTTGACAGAATAAGTCTCAGGAGATAAAAAAAAATCCTTTTTTCTTTTGTGGCAGCATTAGAAAATTGCTACATATTCTGAAAAAAACCCCAACCTAAAAGCGTCTCTTTATTTAAACCCAAACCCAGGGATAGCACTCAAAAACTGGTAAGGATTTGCCTCCAATGTACAAATGCTTAAGAACTCTAGAAAATAATCAGGTGAAAACAAGACTCCAGCTCCAGAGAGACAATGACTTATTTTAATTGAAAGTAGCAGAGGGAGGAGTGGGTTTGGACATACACAGCCCTGTTTGTAACCCTGGTGGGATTTAGCCCTTCACAAGTGGAAGGTTTTGTGGGGACTGCAGGGATCAGCAACTCCTGACTCCCGAGGGAGCTGGCTCAGAGGGCACCAGCTCTCTGTGCTCTCCTGACCTCAGCCTGTCCTCCCAGCCAGCCCCAAGACAGGAATGTTCCACAAAACATGGTAATTCTGGCAGGTAAAGCTAACCTAAAAATTCAAGCTCCACATTCTGAGATAAAAGAATCACTATAATATAATTAACTTGGCGGCAAACACTGTGAGGAAACAGAACTCACAACTCCAAATGACTCAGAGATGCTATGGGAGACAGACAGATGATGGAGAACTCACTGAGGCTGTCAGCGTTTCAATTCTTACCTCGAAACCACAACACAGGGCCAGTCAGAGAGTGCACACCCTGCCACCCCCACCCAAACCCAGCACAGTGGAAATGAAAAAAAGTGCTAGAATTGAATGGATGCTACATGGAGGTAAATTAAGGAGATCTCAGTGTAATCAGGGGGTAGGAGAAGTGCTGTCACAGAAACACTCAATGAAAAGCAAAACTGGTTGCTTGTACTTCCACTGGTTTTAACCTCAGGAGTTTTTACAGAAAGCTATTTAGAACTGAGTCATCGCAGCCACAGAAAAGTTTGGGTTAGGAGGGACCTTAAAGCTCATCCCATTCCACCCTCTGCCATGGGCAGGTGTTACCATGTCTGTTTCTCAAGCCTGGCTAGCTTTGGCACCAGTAACACTCCGATGGGTTTTTTTCGCTCAGCTGTGCCTGCGTGGCGATGGCAGGAGGATAAAAGGGGGGACTCCGGAGACGCTGGGTCACAATAAGTTTATTGGAACTCCGACGTGGAGCCCTCACCTCGAGTGTCAGTGTGTCCAGAGACTCCAACTGACCCTCAGGTGAGATCTTTTAACTGGGGGTGTAACACAGAGGGGGGATCAATAAGGTTTAATGGGGAGGTGGCTCATATCATAAACAAACATATAAAACAACCATACACTGAACATTAGAAGGTGACAATCAGGATTCTGTCCAATCACTCGATGCCTCTCTCAGAATCTTCCAGAAGTGGGGAGCGACCCCAAACATGATAGACAGCAACAGGAGGCTACCGATCAGGTGATGGACAGTTAACCGTCTCTGGGGGGGGGAAACTTAGGGAGAACACAGAACCAATCACAGAACTGTCACTGGGGAAAAAACAGGGATAAACCAAAAAGTGGGTAACAAAAAGGGTACAGGGAACAAACCATTTTACAAAAGAACATTAACTTATGAATTAAACTTAAAATTGAAAAATGCACTCCCACAGGCAGGAGCACCTTCCATAGACCAGGTTGGTACAAGCCCTGTCCAACCTAATCAGTGTAAAAAGTGATAAGTCGGAATGAAGAACTGACATTCTACAAATGAAGGTTCTGTTATTTGTCCTTTGTATGAAATAATTGTAAAATGCTAAATAATAAAACATTTTTTTCAGCTATTTTCCATTGAAAATGGAGCACCTTGAAGTTGGTACCACAAAAATATTTGAAAATCTTAATCCCCAATCTCCCTATCATAGTATTGGTACTATTTAAATATTCTAAGAGCTTTAAAGCTTTTCTTTACCTTCAGGGTAAGCCTCCCTCCAAAAGTACCTTCCAGCCCAATGTGGTGTGCAGTTCTCCTCCCCAAACCGTCACATACTTCAGAACACACACTAAGGTTCCTAAACTTAACTGAATTCCTAAGTTCCTAAACTTGACTAAAAGTATTGCAGACACACTGATCTGCTGTGGTTGCAGCAGCCAGTTTCCTCAACATGGAAATTATTCCTAGATTTTTGTTTTCAGCTCTTTCATAACATAGGAAAATGTCAAGGTTGGGGATATCTTAAGTATCTTTTAAAAATATGGCAATGAATTGAACAGTTGAGGAGTTTTTTGCTCATTTAAAGCACATTTATAAATCATTACCTTCCTCATCGATGTGTTTCCTGGATGGTCAATGGCAGAACTTGCATATCTAGGACAGACAGAAGAAAGATGTCAAATAAACACAGGAAAAAACCCGAAACTGATTACATAGTGCTTACAGACACTCTGGATTTCTAAATATAACCATAGCATCCTGCAGCACAAAGTTCTGCAAGTTTTTGCTACAGGATGCCACAGATACCAAGAATTGACACTTTAAAATGCAAAAATACTATCTCTGATGTATGTGAATTCTGTAAAGACTGGAGAATAAAGCAGGGCAGCAGCACCAGAGGCCTTTCCTCAGCCAGTGCAAACAGTATTGGCCATGATGGAAATAGGACACTGAATCAGGGTCAGATTCTTCTGATATGGCACAGAAATTCTTAAACACACAATTCCCCTTCATGCTCTCAAAAGTCGGAAAAGGAGAATCCTTAACACTGTGGATGTTTTTGTATATGTCATGTAAATAGAAACAGAATGCAGAAACGGGAAAGCAATCCAGGGGAAAAATTAAAAAGGAATAAAAGGATTGTGGACATTTTTAATATATTGCCAAATTCTGTTGGTCATAATAACAACAATTGTTCTAAGTCAGTGAGGCAGGAAGTGGCATTTTCTCATTTGAAGATTTCCATTGTTAGGAGAAATCAAATTTACCAGCAGAAACAACTTCTGCATTGTGAGTTAGAAACATCTATAGTTCTGAGGCAAAGAAAATTTCCAGCCTGCAGTGAAGGGATGGAATACATAATATTGAAATTAAATTAATGAAAGTTAATAGGCAAGACTCCCTTTTATCCATTTTTCAGAACTTGGACTAATACACACATGTAGCATTTTGGATTTATCTACCTGGTCACAGGAATGCATTTTAAATCACCTCATCTGGATCCATGATTTACATTTAGGTTACTAGAACTTCCATCTCTTATATAATATATTCCTGTTACAACAAGTAAATTCTCACTGCAGATTAATTATTGAGTATTTTGTAGTGAGGTTTGAAATCCCTGGCTCAGGTCTCTGCTCTGGGCTGTTGATGCTTCGAGCAACTCAGGTGCACCTGTAAATCTCTGCAGCCTCTGCAGTACAGGTGCAGCTGAACATGCAATGTTGACAGCAAAATGTCAAGACTGAAAGTTATTTTTAAAATGTTCATCTCTTCTTATCTCTCTGGCATTAACTGCAACCAAGAAAAGAGTAATTTCCAAAGCACACCGCTGTGACCGTGATTAGAATAATCTTTAAGCATTATTTACAAAGACAAAATGTGTTATGAGAAAGAACTTGAGCAGTGTTTCCACATGAAAGCTAAGCAAATATTCAGAAAAAGTGTTCGTTCGAGTAGCAGCTGTGCCACGTGTGAATGATGCAGTTTTTCTGCCTCTCTCCCCCTTGCAGGCCTGGCTGCTGAGTGAAGCAGAGATCTGCACCCAGGTCTCCACAGGGATGTCACAGTTACATGACACACCTGTGGCCAGAATCCACAGGTGTTGAGGCTTCCTATGACTGGAAAAAAACTTCTCCTCTAGTGAAATGAAGATCAAAGATCACAGAGAGCCCTGCTAAGCACAGTCAGGCATTTGTCTGCAGGAAAGCTCAGCAGTGATTCCTCACTGGGCGCCTGTTACTTCCTCATCATCTGTGAAACAACCTCCAACAGGGCAAAGGCTCCTGGTAAACAGGGGAACAAATCAGCTGCTGCTCAGGGACAAGCAGTTCAGCTTGCCCTCCTAAAACCTCAGTGCACCCACACATCCAGGGATTCCACCTCCAGCTGCAACTTTCTAAGTCACGACTCCTGCTCAGGAGTGAGGTCACAACTTCCAGCCACAGGAGCTGTGAGGAGAGCTCAGATTTGTCTGCCAGCCAGGGCAGGTCTGTGAGTGATGGACAGTGCCCTGCACCAAGGAATGCTGGTGGAAGTCCTGCCCTGTGCACAGAGCTGGGCCAGGTGTGAGGTGTTCAGGTGCCAAGAGTTTGGAAGAACACAGAGTTGTAAGGCAGATAGCCCTCATTTCTCCTCTTCTCCAAGCTGTGACAGAGCTGCCAGGCTTGCTCTACATTCTACTAATCAAATGAGTTTAAAAAGCTCCATGTTTCCAGGGACATCCTGCAGCCTCGTAGCTCTCACAAAGCTGCTGGAGTTTCCAGCATGTGTTCCCTGCAGCCTGGGGGACATTCTACTACATGCAAGAAACAACTTCCTTCTCCTTGGATTTTTTAAAACAAAGGAGGCAATAATAAATATCACAGAAGCTCTATAGGTCCCTGTATGTTAAAATCACAGAGTCACAGGATGGTTTGGGTTGGAAGGGACCTTAAACCCCATCTCATTCCACCCCTGCCACAGGCAGGGACACCTTCCACTATCCCAGGGTGCTCCAAGCCCCATCCAACCCGGCCTTGGACACTTCCTGGGATCCAGAGGCAGCCACAGCTTCTCTGGGCACCCTGTGCCAGGGCCTCCCCACCCTCACAGGGAAGAATTTCTTTACATCCAACCTAAATTTCCCCTCTTTCAGTTATTGAAGATAAAGGTATTTCACCCACATATGTCAATCTATCTACACAGTTTGTCTTCTGGTCCCCAAAGCCTAACTCTAGGGGCTAAATATCTGAGAAATGGGTTTTATTTTGGTTTAAGCTGTTTAAATTACTTCAAATAAGGGTATTAGGAAGGTAATATAATTCTGCCTCTTGAAATATTTTTCAACATATTGAAAAGGTATAATATGGTCATGTTTTGGGCCTGAAGTCTAAAATGTGTGGGAGGAGGATTCTTCTATAAAAGAATATAAAAGCTATGAAAGTTTGCCAAAATTTCATCAAGTCATATGTCCCTGGAAAGTATCTCTTGGCAGGTGCCCTGTCCTGTCCACCAGGGAGGTTCCATCATTTCAATGTCCCTGCCAAACTGAGCATGTGAAACCCACTGGGAAAAATCAGGCGCCCTTGGCTCTGGGAAGAACAAAATTGTTTAGAAGAAAAAAAGACTCCTCTGCAGCTCTTCCTTGTGTCTGCACGAAAATGTGGGTGTGGAGAAGGAAATGAAAAGGGTGAGACACGTGGCTGTTTCTGGGAAGGGTGTGGGGTTTCTTTCTGATGCAGAGAAGTCAGGCAGGAAGGACCCAAGGGAGGGCAAAGCCAGGCAGAAAATAAGGAGAAACAAGTGGGAGAGAAGAACAGGACAAGAGAACCTCTAAAGGGATTGGGAGACTAAATGAAGTCAGATTTACAGAAAACAGGTTTTCAAAACTCAGGTGTAAGAGGTAAAGGCAAAAGGTGAAATGAAGTTGTTACTTCAAAAGAGAGCAAGAATAATCCATTTTCCCCCAGGTAACCCTGGACAGGAGGCATGCTGCAAAATCAAACAAAATATTAATATTTAAATATTAATATGTTTAACCTCCTGTAAAAGCAAACCCCCACTCTTAGCTGAGGTGATGAACTGCTGGCACTGGAGGGACAGGACTGTCTGTTGTCAGATGAGGTGGAATTTCATTGGTACCTCACTTTAACAGTGCTGCTCCATTTGGTTAAATGCCATTTTAACCATGCACAGCACACCCAGGGAAACAGCAGCAAATGGTCACCACTATGGCTGCCTTTCAACTGCATTGTGATGTTTAAAACACATATGAAGAGGTAAAAATGCTGTCAGCCCTGAAAAATCAAGCATGAGGTGGTCAACAGCTGATAGTATTGCACCTCAGACTTTTATCTGTAATTCAGGGATGTTTATAGCACTGAAGGAAATCAGCAGCAATTGTAAATCTTTTAGATTGGTCAAAGCACTCTAAATCTAATCAATTATTCAGCTTCTTAAATATGTTTAGGCCATACATGGAATGAAAAAACATGAAAAAGAATATCATAGATTACAACTAAACTTAATTAGAATATATGATGATACAAAGTGGCTGTTGCTTCAAACATTCTTTTACTGTGACTTTTGGATGACACATGAAGATACTTCATCAGATAAACAGCAAAGAAATGAAAGACAAAATCACTGTTTTCTTCATTAAAATAAATTGACTCAATTCAGACCTAAAGGCCAAACTGAAGACCCCATTCTTAATATCTACTACAAACCACAAATATAAGCAGTAATTTTGTACAGACTGAATTAGATGTAGATGTTCATTGAAACATTCTGCCTGTTGGTTACCAAAATTGTGTTAGACACACATTATGTTTTTCATCCTCAGAGTGAGTCTGAAATACTGAATTTCAAAAGTAAAAAAGTAAATTGGGAAACATAACAGTACAATTTTTCCCTCTACAAATATTTTATAAACTTTTATCTGAAGAATTTTTTAAAGCTTTGTAATTTATATTTATGTTTGGTGTTGGCCAATGAACGTTTGCTAAATGATATCAGCACTGATATCTTTAAACCCTGAAAATTTATTCCTCAAATACTGCAACCAAGTTTCTAAAAGTAAAGAAAAGAGTTTAATTCACAAATATAACTGTGTATATATTTAAATATAGAATAACAGAAGTAATTACCTTTCAGTATCTCCACTGACTGTATCCCCTGCTCTCTGTAGAAGAAAAGTAAAGAGCATTAAGCACGACTAAAGACCAGACTTCCTTGGTGCTTTGAGCACAGTGAAACAAGTGACAGAGGTAAACCACAGTCATTCTGCAACTCTAAAGCAAAGGAAATGGAACGCTTATTTCAATTTCCAGCTAAGAGTTATTTTAAAATGAAGATCATGCTTAAAACAACTTGCATCTACACTTATAAACTAACTTCAGATGCTGTGTAATTGTGATCAAAGCTCTTTAAAATAAGGGAGCTAAAATTTGTTGGAATGTTTGCAAAAGTGTTAATATTTGAAGGGGAGTTTAAATGAAAAGAACAAATATTGCAATATAGAATACAGAATTTCAGAAGGACAAACTTTCTTTGACATTGTTCTTACCCAGCTTTATATAACTTGATTTACCACACGGGTTATTCCTCGGAGGTTTGGAAATGAGCCTTTCTTTGTGGAGTAAGTAGCAGCTGATTCAGGGTTAAAAATGCAATCTTCAGACAGTTTAAGTTACTTTAAAATAAGTTTCATGATGGAGGATTTTTCCCACAGCTAATAATTGAAATTACAAAAAATGAAATAACAACACCTTCCCCCAAATAGGTTGTAAAATTCATATGTATTTGTTTATAAATGCAGAAATCTGCACTTGCAAAATCTTTGACTTTCTGGATAACCAAATAGGAAACTGATAATTTTAGTAAGTGCAATGTTTGTGTTTTAATGCCACTACTTGAGGCCTGCAGCAGATGTTTGATCACAAATAGCAAATCACAGATGAGTTCAAAGCGCAGAAACAGAAGGGACAGGAAGTTTGCTGGGGCTGTTGCACCACAGGGCTCTGCGCAGGCACATTTTGGACAAACACATTTTGCCACCTCCTCCTTCAATAAGTCTCCCTTGCCCCTGGGGAACCCAGTACAGAACCAGTTATCAGCTTTTAGTGAGCTTCAGCTAAAATATTCCAGCAAATGTGAGGAGTAAAGATGATCCCACTCAAATAAGAGGCCTTATCTGATGAAAAATAATGAAATGGTCCCCTTACACTAAAAGCAGGGAGTTCTCTGACACTACTTGTCAAAACCAGGCAAAGGCAGGAGATCCCCACTGAGTGACTGAGTACAAAAAACCCTAACAGGCTTTCCTGAGAGCCTTAAATGCTTCAATTCTCCTCAGAGTATGCTGAAATGTAGCCTAGAGAACTTTAAAAAATTGAAAATACCCTGTAGAAATACTCACATTTTCTCAAAGCAGACTGGAAGGGTTAACAGCGCACAGCTAAAGCAAAATATCTGCTTGAGAGATGTTGCTCTGGTGCTGAAAATGCTCTGCTAAATACAAGTGAACCAGTCTGAGCATCTCTGGAAATGCTGGGGACAGCCCAGGAAAATATTGTATGGCCAAGCGAGCAAAAGAACTTTGACAGCAGCACTACCCATGCTACTGTTATAAAAATAGAATTTATTCCTACCAGAAGGCTCAAAGCTTTCCTTCTCTTATCCCTCTGACTTCTAAGGTTCCTAATTTTAGCAACTAAAAGTGGGACTACTAATTCAGTCAGAGCTTCCCATTCTATTTCTTAATTTCCTTTTCCAAAAATGCTCCCAAAGTAAAAGCAAAATGTTTCCCAATCAGGGTTTATTCCCTCTCTCCCAAATGGGACCCATTCCATGTTCTCTTCCCTGACAAAGCTGAAATAAACCTGCCTCACCCTGCTCTGGCTGCTCTTTCCAGGACCTGAATTACAAATTTTTACTGCTATAAGAACTCAGTTATTTATTTCCTTCCAAGAAAATGCACAAAAACCACCTCTGTCACATGTGATCACCTTGGATTGTGGCTTTCAGATTTCTTTTGATCAGATATATTTCATAAACAATTATTAGTGTGATGTGAACTTGCATATATTAGGCTGAGAAAAGACTTACTAGAGAGAAATTTGCTTCTGATAATAAAATACATTTTTCTAGAGGTCAGTCTTTCAACACCACCATTTTTTCTGCATTACTAAGCATTAATTTCCAAAGATATTGAATAATGTAATCTCATTAACTGAAGCATAGTCTGTAGCAGGGAAATTTAAAAAGACTTTATAACAGTGTGAAAAAGGAAAATATGATTTAACCATTGAACAACTCATAGATTATTGTAACTGATTATTAGTTGCTGTAATTCAGAAAAGAGCAAAGAAGAATATCTATATAAATACAGAGGGAGAGAAAATTGTTGATATTGGTACTTGAAACACAAACAACATAATTATGTCTTTTTAAGTTTTTATCAATAATTAATTTATTAGAAGAAAAATCTCAGCTCCTGACCAACTCATCACTAATATAGAGATTATTACCAGTATTTAAGTGTGGATACTCAGGATTACTAGAGACCTTTGTCACATATTTATCATCTTTTATTTGACTGATTTTCTCCCCAAAGAAGCTCTCTTGGGAGAAAAAAGCTTGAAATGCCAACCTTTATAAAGGATTTCTGTTACTATACATGGAAACTCCCACACTGGCATTTCTATAAATGTCTACCTATAGCTAAAATTAATTTCCTTATGTAATTGTAATTACATGCAGATTCAATGCTGACAATGACTTAGATGTGGAAGGCTCCTACCTGCATTTTCAGCAACCTTATATATAATTTTTTGAACAGTTACTTCTTACCAGTTTGTGACATTTGAAAAAAAAAAATTGCCTTTTCCTAGTTCCCAAACTAAAACTTTACTTCATCTTACTACAAGGCCACTTTCATGAGTAGCAGACGTGGGAGGCTCAGGAGGCACAAGTCTTGTCATGCTGTCAGAGACTATAAAGCACAAATTCTGTGAAATTCAGGTCACTGAGACCTATCTGCCTTCTTTAGTCAGTTCCACTTTTCTGGAGCTCTAGGGATTCCCACGGATCTGCTTGTGCCTTGCATGAGTGGAGATGAAAGGACAAAAAGGCCTTTGTGGTCCCACAAGCAGATCTGAGGCACCTCTCCCCAAGGAAATCCTATAGAAAGTCCCATTTACCTGAAACTTCTATAAATGACTTACAACAAAAAAATCGTTCCTTTGAATCAGAATTTCTTCTCCTGAGTAAAGAAATCAGAAAAACCACCGAGAACAGAAGAACCCTGAGCTTCAGAGATTGCGTGAAAATATTCAACACTCATTATTTACTTGTGTCCTAAAGAAAGAGACAGGAACTGTTGGTAATGAGATTAGAATGGTTTCATAATTGGTGTTACTAATTTCAGTGGCCAAATTCAAGATATTTATTCCATCTACATATACAATTTAGTCAGATGCAAAGATTCAAAAGCATCTTTATCGTACTGTTCTTCCACTCTTCTATACTCAGATACTGAATTATTATTAATAAAAGTAAAAAAAGAAAAAATTATTTCTTCTTCTGCTTCTTTAACTCCTATATTTATTATCCTGAAGATTTCTCTACATCACGTTTGTTCAGAAACAATCAAACAGTGGCCTTGTTACGAGGGGCTTTACTTATCTCTCTACCTCAGAGAGCAGATGAATCTGCTTTTAAAATTATCCTGCTGAGCTAAAAATAAAAGCGGCTTTTGAGGTTTTTATTCCACTCACCCTTGTTGAGAGATAACAGAGACAGGAAATCACCCAATGTGATCTACATTCATGTACAGTTTGAGGTACTCAAATTTGTGCTGAAGAAAAACAAGAGGGCAGGTGAGAAGATGTACTAAAGGCAGAGGGAAGGGATCCACTCGAATTTGTAATTATGGGGTGATGATGAGCATTGTCAGCACAAGGTGGGGAATGGGAGGCAGCAAAGGGAGAGGTCAGGAAAAACAGGCAATTCCCTCCCCTTCCTTTTCCTCACTTTCCCCATTCCCATGGGAACAGGTTACCTGTGGCCCTGCCCTGCCCAAGGCTGACCTTTCTGCCATGAAATGCTCCTGTCCTCCAAAACCCCCTCCTTGTTCTCCTGCTGGGGAGGGGGGAAAGGACAGGGAGCAAGGCTGATCCACGGAGTAGAGAGGAAAAAATCAGGAGTCTCCAAAATGTTTCAACTGGATTCTTACACATTGATCCTTTCAGCAGCAGGATATGATATTTGTGTGATAAGGGAGAGATTTCTATTTGGTGCATCTTCTGGAGGATAAATATTGCAATTATTATAGCAATAATATCAGTTGTAACTAATATTTATTAACAAATGGCTGTTAAATTTGGCTTTAGACTGTATGTATATCTAAACTGGTTTTTTTGGTAGCCTGGCAAAACAATAAAAACAAGGCATAAATTAATTTGCTAAAATAATACAATGCAGTACAACTTAGTTGTGTTGTGGTTCTCTGGAGTCAGAGGACTGCAGAATGTTTTACAAATGGCAATTTACCCATGAAGTCACAGCAGGTTAATGAATGCTTCATTTGCTGACTTGCATTGGTAGTTTGTAGTGGTTTGTTTGAAGACTGCAGAATATCATCATTTAAATATGCTGTAATAGAGCAAAATTACTTCTGAAAACACTGCATATGTTTGGATAAAGGCAGCCTTATATTTGCTTTGTGCAGAGTGTCCTGATATAACTACAAATACAGGGGATTCTAGGCCAACCAGGCAGCCTGAACTTTTGGAAGCAGCAGGAATGAGAAGCCTGTCTCAAGGCAGAATTTGCAAACACATCCATCCTAACCAGGCTGTTCCAAACAAAATCCCAGCCCCTCTCGTGAGCTTCTGCAAGGGGCTGGTTCCTCCAGAAATCAAGGACAACCTGAGTTCTGGGTTAACACTGATTTAGTCTTTTTTTTTTTTCTGGATCCAGGTCAGTTATGAAGTTCTTGATTACTGAAAGAATGTCGAAACCTAAAGACTGATGACATTATTGTTAAAAAGAACCTTTCTTAACATCTTATTTCCCTTTCTTTTCTCTTATACTGTAAAATACTTTTTTATAACACCTTTTTCCCCTTTGAGTTGTTTATAGATTAATGAAGAGTGTAGTTTAGAGAGTCAGGTCTGAACAGAACTCTAAAGAAATACATTATTGGACTTTGCTACTCAAGGATCCATCTTCAAGTATGAGGGAGACACTTGTCAGCTCAAGCCTTCATGTGCACAGTCCCAATGAAAAATAACATTATTTTACAATCAGTACAACTGGGCAGACTCGTTTTGAAGCTACAAAAGCCAGAAACACTTATATTAGCTTCTCTGAGCAGCCAGAATCCCCACAATCATCCTCAGAGTGATTTCTCAGCATAACTGCAAGGTAGGGAAAGAAGGTTTCCCATATTACAGATACTTAAATAAAAAGCAAAGATAGATTTTATTCAGCAATTCAGAAAGGAAATAAAACTCTGAAGAAAGTAATGCTCATCCCTGACAGCACAGTTTTGTTTCTTTCTGCAAGAGCAGGAAGGAATAAATAAAACATGAGCACTTTTCCTGAAAAATTGGCAATAAAAGGCTCATCCTTCAGTCAGTGGAGCTGATTCTCCCAGACTATCTTAATTATTCTACTTATCAGAGCAGTACTCAGACTGCCTGTCATCCCAAAAAAAGCATCTGGAACATCTGGTACATCCCAGCATGCACCCATTACACAACACCCAGATTTACATTGGTTTTGCACAGGTTTTAATTCTCAGCATGTACCATTAAACTTTATATCGTTTGTCAAGCTGCCTCTGCAGCTCCAGGAACAGTTAAGAACATTTCCATCACCCTGTGCCACAGGGATGTTACCAACTTCCTGGGATCAGCATGAAGGGAATAAAAAGCAAGTTAAGCAAGTGCTGTGTAACAATGACTAACCTTAAAACACCATCATGCTTCAAATTATCTTTAAAATAAAAAAGTGGCTCCTGGTCTTGCACTCTCAATGAATACCCTAAAGCAGCCATTATTTCTGTTTTACTGTGAAGGGAACATTGAAATGAAAGAATTGATCTTAAAACTCATTAAAAATTAAGTCTTTTCAACACACTGAATTCTAATTCACAAAAAAATTAGAAATTCAAATCTATTCTCCAGTTTTTTTAATATATGATACTACAAAGTAAAATATCCAATTATTTTGTAGATAATAGGCCCAGAACATTTATCTCCAAGTAAAACCAGCTGAGAGATCATTGTTCAATTGGAGAAATTAATGTGATAACCAGCAAATTGAATTTCAGAGCTTCAGAAAGTTGTGCAAATCTGAGGCAATAAAACCACGGAGTTGAACACCATGTGGATTTCCAGATTGGATCTGGAATGAGATCTTCAATATTCTCTTTTTAGATGGAATCTGGTTGCCACAGAGAACAATGAAACTGAGCAGGAGGATAGGTACAGTTTTCTATAATTTTTCATAAAATTCTGAAGATTTTCCAAGGTTTTTGTGTTGCGTTTTATGGTCAGAAATGCAAAATGAAAATTTTCCCAGGTACATCTGGTCTACTGAGCTGGAGTCCTGTGTGATAAGTTAATTTTCTGCAGAATGAGCTCTGGTAATACAAAATAAAAGCACATTCAGGTTTTAACTCTATCCTTGTAAGCCCATATTTAGGCTCAACCTGGTAAATGATGTCACTTCAGAAGTGAAGCATTAGTAAACATAGAAAGTCATGTTCCAAGAGATAGTCAATTAATTATTTATAACAGCCTTGCTAATTGTAATTGACTCTTGCTTAGGTTCTGTGATGTTGCATATCAATTAAATTAGAGTTATAAATATATCCTGGAAGGGGACAGTGTTTCTTGACAGCAATATTTTACTGCAACATGGCTTCATGCATCGTTTTATATCCTGGGCATGCTGCCAATATTGCATTACCTAAATATCCATTTTATATAGGAACTCTGCATCCTCCCAGCAACTTATGAAATCAGGCTAATTGTTTAATTTTAGGTTCCAAATCAACACTCCTTCCAAAGCATTAATCTAGTGGTGAATCTCTGCAATTACCGATTTTGCAAAATTTCTTATGTCTGGTAATTTAAACTGCTGTTAAGTAAGTGCCCTTTTGTATTTTTTTGCTACATATTCATGTAAGTGCTTAGAAAATTAAGCAATGGCTAAGTGATGCTCAATTCCTCCTTCCATCAAGCCATCCTTGTTTGATTACAAAATATTATCACCTTCCCTTCACTAAAGATGATGAAAATCCTATTTATCATCTCCATTTCCCAAAGCATTTATCTGGGCTGAAATTTTGATCTATATCCAGAAGTTGTACTGGGCATGTGTTAAGGGGAGAGGATTTCATGGAAATGTGATTCCAACAGTTCTGCACTTTTGCCTTCCACTGAAAATCACAGAGCCAAAGAAAGAAGAAAAGCTAAACCAGTTTTGTCAACTTTTCTAATACAAATGTAGCAAAAGCTGTTTTAAGATGATTTGGTCTCATTATCCAAAAAAGGTTTACATATCAAAATGCTTATGAAAATCCTGGTAACACCTTTAGATATTAAGGAAATGAGCTGACCTACTTAAAACTTAAATTTATATCTAAGAACACCACTCTCTGTTACTTTTCCTTTTTGCTATCAAGCTGCCATGAAATGTTCTTTGATATTTTGCATTTTTGTTCTGGGTAGCTCTCTTTCAAGATAAATATGTCCATTTTTTTGCTTGGCTTTTCAGAATTCTTTCAGTATTCCAAGTGGGAAGACGTTAATGTGAATGATTCTGTGCTGCCAAGAACCCACAAAATCTGTGTCAGCAACTCTGTGTATTTGTCGACTCAGTTCCTCTTGTATATTTATAAGGGAGTTGACAAAGTGCCTCAGATATTCTGATTCCTGTGATTATCTCCTGAAGGACTGCAAAGGTCTCTTTTAATGCTGCCCCAAAAATTTATGGTGGTAAAAGAATTTATACCGCTCTGTCAGTCTGTGAATAATCATTTTACCTGTGCCCTCCTCTGTAATCACTGCACATGAAGCAGAGTCTGTGAACAGGGACTGCACTGACTTTTAGGGTGAACTGACCACTCCATGTTGTCTCTTCCAGGATAACTCCTTTTTTCCAGTTTCCTGCTTTTCCTTCAGACCCTTTAGAGTTGATATTTTATATCATTCGGGAATTTTTAAATATTTACTTTATTATCATACAATATCATACTGCTAATTTATCATGTCTGTTCAATTAGTTGCATGATGGTGTGGAAATCATGCAAGAAAATACAACTTCAGTCCTGAAATCAAGGGTGGAATTTGCATCTTACCCTAAATGACCCATTTCCCTCTCTTCAGAACTCCGGTGAGCCAACAGATAATCAACAGAATTCCAAAAACTGACTGAAACCAGCTGATTCATCTACCAAGTTATGAAATATTGTTGGGGTTTGTTGCAGGGTTGTATAATAATTTTCTCATTCATCCTAATAAATTGCCTGCTGATTTTCTCTTCAGGTTTGAAATCCTTTGCTTTGACTTTGTGATACTGATAATCCCTGTCAGAGAGATTTAAATCCACAATTTCAATAAATTTAAATAAACAGTAACTCCATTAAACTCATCTGTTTTACAAGACACAGTAATCAAAGTGGAAATACAAAAGCTTATAAATTAGTGTATAATAAATCATTATCAGAGGCTGAGTGCAGGATCCTTATGAACCTTCAAAGATAATACAGTTTAATTTAACTAAACTCAGTGAGACTGAGTAATTAAGAGCACAATTTTATTAAAGCATCTGACAGCAAATGATTCTTGCCTTGTGTTTTGCTGTTCTGTCCTGACTTTTATGAGAAAGCTGTCGTGATACTGATATTGAAAAAGTGACTGCCATGAGAAATTTGTCATGACACCATCACTGAGCAACCTGTCTCAGACTATAAAATACAGCATGAAAACATGAAGTAGAAGACTGTGTCTTTCTGCCTGAATTAATCCTAAGACGAGAGCACTGGAATGCCTGGATCAGTCTTTAGAGGAGAACACCAGAGTGTTTTCCAGGGGGCTCATGCAGGGAGGTGTTTGCTGGGCACTCACATGGTAAAGTGGAACGGTGTTGTTCTCTGCCAGGGAGAAGTTGAGCACGTCCTGCTGCCCTGGCTCCAGCCTGACGTTCATGGTGGAGGCCAGCACGGAGGGGGTGATGGGGTAGCTGGGGTTCCCTGGGGGTTTTCCCTTTTTCCTGGACCTCCTGCCCATGTCCCGTTTGTTGTCCTGCATCAGAGGCTCTTCCTGGATCACCAGGATCTTGTCATCGCTCAGGTACCGCAGCAGAGAATTCTCAGAGTCAGTGGTTGGAGGGGAGGGGAGGCAAAAAAAAGAAACATTAGGAAGAGGAAACAAGCAGAAAAACATTTTGGCTCGCCAGAGACTGTCACTCGGTCCTGTTAAACTGGAAAAAGTCATGTGAATGTCCAGGGAATTGTGGGGACTCTCCCTGGACTCTGTTCCACATTTACTGACACCATGGGTAGCGAAAGGGAGCAGACACAGAAAATATTACTGAATTGTATCATGCAGGGACCATCTCTGGGACCATTCCAGACATCAGGATTGTAATTTTGAGGAATTTGACAATCTGGAATAATGGTTTTAAGGAGATGTGCAGCATACTCGTGCACAGTTTCAAAATGGGAACTGGCCAGGCAACAAGTCTGTTACTGTCTGCAACAGTGAAATATGAGCTGAACATACATCAACAGATTTGGAATAAATCAGAAAAGGCTTGTGCCTTAAATGAAATTTATTTTCTCTTGGAATGGAAGTTTACTGAAAAAGGTAGTTTAAAATTCTTTATTGATCTTCAAGAATATCATTCATTTTTGTTCACATTTTTAGGAGTCAAGTTGAACTCCTCTCAGCTTCCAGACCATGCCTAAAAGATTCTAAAAAAATAGTATTCAAGAATCTTCAACAATTGGTGTCACAATAAATATGGTTGTATATTTGAAGAATATTGTTTTGAATTATATTATTTCTTTTTGCCAGAGGAAATAAAAGAAAAAAGAAACTGTGCAATCACTTTTCTTTCTTGCAAAGTTCATAAATCCCACTGGGATCAATGGAAGTTTATGTGATTAGAACTGCTGGTCTGAACACTGACAGTACAATTGCTGATTCCTATTTCAAATTTTAATTCATATTGATCAAAATGTTCTCAAAGGATGCTATCTTACATCTGTAACATCACTTACTGTTTTCTAGAGCTCTGCAGATTTAGATGATTGCTTTGAACACATATGTCTTCGAAGTTCTTTTTCCCTTGATGTTTATGTTTCTTTATGCTAGAATTAAATTCCTCCTACTAATACAATTTTTTAATTTTCAGAAATGGAAAAGCACAGACACTAAGCAGGCTCTTTTATAGCCTCTGTGACACTCAAAAAAAAAAACCCAAACAAACAACATTTTTTTCCTGTGATGCTCCTTAAGCAACAAAGAAAAAACATCCTAGAGAACAGCAGAGAAAAAAAATACTCACCTCTGCTTCCCCTCTTGTACACGTTCTGTTCTTTGGGCTCCCCTATCCAGCTGTACTCAGTAGGCATCGAAACTGGCCTCAAATCTCCTGGAAACAAGGCAAGGAAAACCAATATAAGCTTTGAAACCTAGGAATGTAGGGTCAGTAATGTCCATAAATTCCAGGTGTGACCTGGACAACCCCTCAGAGCAGTCCATTATTCTAGCTGTGGCCTTCAGGATCAGTGAAACATCCCAGAGCCTCCTCTTCATCACCCCGACCTCAAGGGAAGCATCACCAACTTTGGTGAAACTCCTTGTAAATGTAAAGCAGATTACAAATTTGTTTGAAAACTCTGCTCTGTAAAAACTTGCTCACTCATTAAACAGGTGTTGGGAATAAAGAGAGAAACAGGTTTTAAGTGGATGAAAATGCTGTAGGAAAAGTAGAGAGAGAATTAATACAGATACAACAACACTGATCTGTCAGGGAAACATAAAACCCCCCTGACCTGAGAAATCACATGGTGAGAAACAAGGGGATCTCATTTCATGGAACATTAATTTCCACTGGCTCAGAAGGAAGACCTGGAGCACCGTTTGGTGACAGCAACCAGCAAAGATGGTTCTGCCACTGGGGTTTTAATCAATGGGATTTCATGGCACTGTGGCAGAGAGATTCTCATGTGCTCAAGCCATTCCCTACTCGAGCATCAGAACAAGGATGGCAGGGCACCAAACCAGGAACAGCCCCAGATCTCCTGAAAATTAGAGGGGTGATATTGGGAGTACTAAGATTTTCCCATATTACACTTTTGTGCACGCCATGAAATTTAGTGTATAAATAATCCCATGGAAAAATACGTAGTTGCATTGTCTGCCTCACAGCTGAGATTACCTTTAACTACAAATGTAGGATTCAACTCCTAATCCTTAGAAGAACAATATCAATTAAGAAAAAAACCTCAGTAAATAAAAAAAAGAATAATCACTAATATAAAAAGATAAACAAGATTACAAATTTTTTTAAAAAAAGAAAATAGGAAGGCACATAACAAGTGAAAATCAACATAACCAAACTGAGCAGTTTTTCTGTAAAGAAAGGAAAGATCTGAAGCTCTGAAATGATTTATACACAAATACTGATACCACAGCACAACAGACATCAAAAATAGAAATTTAGGACAGGAATCATGCAAGGCAAATGAACGAGTGATTTTGTAAACTGCTCATTTCACTTCCAAGTCCTTTCCCAATGAAAAGTAACCTATAAATTGTTTTGACATTGCAGCTTGGATATTTTTCTGAGGAACAAAAAATCGTTGTGTACA
The DNA here is from genome assembly GCA_024734555.1 of Trochalopteron elliotii. Classification (NCBI taxonomy): domain Eukaryota; kingdom Metazoa; phylum Chordata; class Aves; order Passeriformes; family Leiothrichidae; genus Trochalopteron; species Trochalopteron elliotii. The sequence continues at coordinate 278,829 of JANPWX010019087.1, forward strand.
AGGATACAAGAATAAAGTGAAAGAAAAAAAAATTATTTATGATGTTTTTGCCTCTAACACGTAAATGGAAGAGGTTTGATATGCATTGCCGCAAGAGCTCTTTTGACCAGAGCATTTTAGAGTCAGAAAAATACCAGAGTATAATGTTAAGTAAAACAAAAAATGCACTGCAATGTTGTTAAAAACAAGCTTAATTTTCACAAATACATTGAAAAAAATGGACTTTTTATTTACCTTCTTGGATTTTGCATGTACTATCAATACCCATCACCTGCCTGAGTATCCATCCACCTACCAACTGTACAGGAGACTAGACTTATTTCTAATAATGGCTGGAATCCTGGTAAGTCCAAGGCTGGAATTTTGGAGGAGTAGCTTGTGTCAGCCCAAGCAATAATGAAAGTGGCTGCTTGGCCATGAAAGGCTTCAGAAGTTTTATTTTCATTTCTTTGCCCATGGCTCTGTGGTTCCAGCATCAGTTTATTGGAGCTGCCTATCATAAATCCTGTCTTTTTACTGAAAGAAACATTGTCACTTTGATGATCGATGTCACCTCTCAGTCAGAAAGTACAAAACCTTCCACTACAGTAGAACATCATTTGCATGTCTGTTAATCAACAGATAAATTAAATCTGTAGTTTAAAAAAATTCTGGTTTAGCAGACATTTTTTAGAGAAAGGCGTACTTCAGAGACGTTAAAACCAAATTGCTTCTGGATTTCAATCAGAATTGCCCATCATAGACAAAAAAAAATCTTGCGTATTCCTGGGATCAGGCAGAGAGCCCAATATTTTAAGTCACCATGCAGCAAGAATTTATGAAAGCAGGCCAAATAAACCAATCTGGCTCCAATTTTAATCACAGTTAAGATTTCTCTTTATCCTTCATTCTAATTTTGTTTTAAAATGATGTCACTTCACAAGGAGATAAAGAGTGAACATTACTGGTCTTAAGATGGAATCCTATTATTCAGCGTCACAGCTCTTTCAAGCTTCAAGCAGATGACTGAAGCAGTTACTAAAAATATCCTGTCTATAACAAAGGTTTATTAAGATTTCCTACTCTGAAAAGGTTCTGTGTGCATATACACACCATCAAGTCCATTTTACTTGTCATTTTTACCAGCTGCAATCAGCAAATTACAACAGCAGGAGGGAAGTCCTGTGTAACTGATAAACACAAGATAAATACTAAGAACAGGAGGCAGAGAAACTGCATTTAAGAACATCCCTAGTAGCAAACCCCACACCAGCCTAAGCAGCAGCAGAATCAGTGACTGCAGTGCTTTGAGATTTCTTTTTTTCCCCACTGTGCTCCCTTTCAGCTGCTGTTGGATCTTCCACCAGAACCACTCTTGGGATTCTCTCCACTGAACTGCAGCAGGATTTTAGTACCTGTGTTCTTCACAGACACATTTTCCTTTACTGCTCTGAGCTTTTGAGAGGTTTTCCCTTTCCTAAATTTCAAAGACAAAAACTTAGAAAGTTGTTGGGGCTTTTCAACAAAATGAGAGAAAAAAAGATTTTAGATTAGGTGAATAAAGTACTTATGGATGGCTTGCCATATATGAATGAATATGTACACATCTCTCAAAAGACAGCAGCTACCCATAGAGAACACTATGGTCATTGCTTTCTCGGAGACTCAGAAACAATGCCATTTTCAAAATCAGACATAATTCCAGTTTTCAGAAATCTCCTATCTGAAATCTGTAAGCTTCACAAAACTGTCCAACTGCCTTGAAAATAAAGCCACTGAAAATACATGGACCATGCACTGCTGTATTTCAGCAGTATTTTTCTCAAATTCATTAAACACCAAGCAATTCAGTTTAAACAGAGAAGCAGAAAAAAATATCAGTTAATTTTCAACAACACCTTTTATATGAATCCATATACTCGTATACAAGCACCTGTGATTGTACACGTGTACACTCAATAGGGATTTACATACACACAAAATTTCTATAGAAAACCAGAGTTAATTATTGTTTTAATAGCATTTTATATACTATTAAATAAGCAGTCCCCATCATAAGATTTTGAAACACAGTTCAAGCACTAATGAGTGCATTGTAGGATACTCCTTGTGCATTTAATGTAGTGCTAAATTTTGGAGGGCCTTCCATCTTAAACACACTTTCATACCACGAGGCAGTCCCTTCACTGAAGTTTAACAGCCCAGAACATTGCAAGTGGAATAATCTCCAGGAGTTTGGGAGGGGAAATTGAGTAAATCAAGATGCTGGCTATCCAAATAATATGAATTTAATTATCATTCAGTATTCCAGTATGAGCTACAAAATAACTGTATAAATAACTTCCTCCTGACCAGGAATGCTAGTGTGCAATTTTTCTAATTATTCCTTCATAAGTAAACTTCTGTTTATTGTTCAGAGCCAACAGGTCATGGTCTGACAAAGAATGACAGATTTTTGGGGGATTTGCAGAGTTAACAGCACAGTTTGAAAATGTGGCCAGTTAGAAGAAGGTTGAGGAAATTCAGCCTACCATGAGTGGGGGTTTTTTCCCTTCTCCTCACACCTGTGGCTTTGCTCCTCTCGTACTCAGAGCCCCTGGGGTGCCCTTCCCCTTCAATCAGGGTGTAGTATTTCCCACTCTCATGCTCCAGGAAATAGTTTGGAGACTCAGAGGCTTTCATCCCAGACTTTCCAAATTTGCTGATATCATCACAAGACATTATTCCAATTTCATCCCTAAAAACAGAAGATGATGGAGAAATGAACCATTTAAGGTAAACTTCCAGCATGCAACTGCCTCCCCCAAATGCTACAAATAAAAAGTCTTGCAATTGAAATGCTTTGTGGAAGAACTTTATAAGTGAGGCAATTCAGCAAATGTAAATTAACAAAACCATCATTAGGTGCCACTTTAATTGTGAGATAAAAATTCAGGAGTTTTCTAGGATCTGAAGGAGAACATAAGGAATTGTTTAAATATGAGCAGACAAGGGTTTCCCTTGCAGAAACATTTGATAATAAGAAGTAGACACATAAAAGTAAATCAAACTAATTGATTTAAATATTTATTTAAATACTTGCTTGATTTAGGACTAAACCCAGGTTTTTCTCAGCTAAGTAAAAGTTAAGTCACTTTAAACAATGATTTTAGCTCTTAATTTTATTAATTTTTTAGCTTGATGGTGGGGCTGTTCGTTTTGGTTTTGTTTTATTAATCTAATAACATCAAAGTGTAAAATTTTATTTTTCAAAACCTCAAATCCCTTAGGACATAAATACCTGGAGCCATAAAGTCCTGACATAGGGGAGAGAATGAAAACATCCTGGAGTGCAGAGTTGTCAATTTTTGAGGACATGCCCATCGTACTCGTTGGGGTTGTAGAGCTGCTTGTGGGGCTGATTGGAATCACAGGCTGTAAAAAACCAAAAGGCACATGAAGAATAAATTGTGTCCTGTGCTACAAGAAACAACAAAATTGGTGTGCATAATTTTAGGAATTTTGACCTCTTTTTTGGATTAGCCATTTTTTGAATTTCTGAAGTTTCTTCCAAAAAGGTGTCTAGTGAAACTCTAGACTTCAAGGCTAGTTATGAAAGAAACTGATAAATGGCCAATAAATTAATTTAAAAGCCACCTCAAGGGAAAATCTGAGACTCAATCAAAATATGATCTTTAATCAATGCAGAAAATGAATTATCTGAGGAGAAAGGACACACTGTATTAAACGCCATTAATACAGAAGTTAATTACAGAACTCTGGAATACTTGTACTGAATGAAATGATCATGTTGGTTTCAGTGGAAGATTTATTGTTAGCAAGGACAGAATATCTTGATTTTTTTAAGAAAGTAGAATTCATTGTCCTTTGGCTTTATAGCCATAGTGATACAAATACATGTTCTATGGTAAACAGCAAAGAAATAAAAATTAACCTGAACAATAAATAAATATCCTTTAAGATTTTTTTACTTTATAAACTTTTACATGACGTTGAACACAATTTTTTGATTCAGATGTCATAGAGAAGCTCAAGTCAATGGCCTGCAAGGACTAGAAGGATGATAACCAAATATGCTGTGCAGGATACAGAGATATAAACAAAGAATATTTTTCAACCAAGGTTCAGTCTGTGTTGATACTCAAGAAATAGAAAATATTTTTATTTATAAAAGTTATGCTTAAATAGATACAACCAGTTTTCTACAGGTGAAAGGAAAACCCAGTGACTCAAAATTTGGATCAAAACTATAAACACCAATCTTCTTCTAAATAAAAGGTTTTCTATCCTTAAGAGGTAAACACTGAAATGTTTTTTATGTAGTTCAAAAAGTAAAAGCAGTCCTAAATACCAAAAAATGATGTTTTTTCTTAAGAATGTCTGTCTGCAAATGGGTCAAAACTGTATTAGTTCTCTATGCTTATTGTTAAACTAAATAATAAATGGTTTAATTGTTCTGGATCAATTAGTTGTGACAGGAAGGATTATTCCAATTTGAAAAGTTCTCCAAATAAAAAGAAAAAATACAATAAATGTTGTATTTTATTTGAATGAAGTTGTTTTGTGTAGAGCACTATTTGCCATTACAAATGAAAAAAAAACCCATTTTTTCCTGAGTGGGAAAATAATTAGAGAGTTTAAAAATTCAAATAATCTTCTACTATCACATAATATCAGCCAGAGACAAAAGGGGAAAATGGTGTCACAAATCTCACTGAAAGATAATGGAGCACAGAACAGGCAAATGAAAACTCTGCTGTTGTTAACTGAGCATCAAGGGAAGCCCTCTAAAGCAAAAGAATACTACAAGGCCAAGTAATAGATTTTATAAGGCCTCACAGATTCTGTATCATCAATAATTCATAAATTACCTATGTGGTATAATTTTAAACTTAATTATTGTAGAAAACATATTAATAACCTGTATAAGTGCCTTAAGCAACAATAGCACAAGAGCAGCTTGGTGCACTTTCACTTTTCTGGCTACCACGACAAAGGTTGGCATTTTTAATGGCACATCCTGTGCCGTACATGCAGTGTATACAGCACACACTGTTCACTCTGACACAGTCTCCAGATCCAGTGCTGCCTGTGAATTCTGATTCTTTAATGTACAAATATAAAGAGAGGATCTCTGTGGAAGCCCTTTGCAGTTGCAATTTCCATTTGGCTGCCCCTGGAGGCTCCATCTGAAGTTCACAAGTAGATACACGAGCATCTTGCCAGAGCAAAGGATGTTATTCCTGCAGCATTATGACAGAAAAATCCCCTTTGGGTGTCACAGGGCTCCATTCCTCTCCCCCAGGGGCAGTCATAGAGAATGAAAGGTGGCCCTAAATCCCACTGTCAGAATTCCTGGGCTGCAGGGATTACACAAACTCCTTAAGTGAAGCCACTGTGTAGGCACTCAGAGAAATGAAAGATTTAGAAAATGCCAGGCAGGGAAGAAATCTGCCTGGATAAGCTTGAAGGGTTTTCTTTCATTAATTTAAAAACCATTCAGAAACACATTCGTGTATCATGTGAACCAAACAAAACAGCTCTGAGAAGCTTCCACATTATGGAAGTGCATCAACTTCTTACAGGATGTTAAATGGCATTAAAGACAACCATCAATAGTTACTGACTTACTGGCAAACCTTTCCTTTAAAAATTATATTTTGAGTTCAGTGTTTCAGCCAGTTTTTCCTGCTGTAGGAAGGAGCAGCTGTGATGTTCACAGCTTTTTTTTTTTTTTTTTTTATCAGCAGGTTTTCAAGGAATGAGTACACAGAAAATACCAGAGGTTCTATTATCCCTGCTACCAAAAACTCCAACTGCATGAGAGGTGTGCAACAGAAGCAGAGTTCTCCTGGAATTTAATGGATCTGACACACTTGATTACAAACAAGTAGTTGACAGACTGTGAAATAATGGAAACAGGGAGGCACTGCTGCCTCTGCCAGGCAGAGCAGCCACTGAACCTTGCTCCTCATAAAACTGTAAATGTTCTTTCCTTGTCTGAGTTCCTGTGGCTCCCAAAGTCACCAAAACATGGAGAAAACAATCTGATCATTGCCATACTTATCTCAGCACTCTGCTTCAGAGGAGTTTGGGACAGGCTCCTGTTCCTTTCACTGGAAGGTAAAATTCCAGTGTTTTCTCTTGAATAAAGGATTTACCATGACATTGCAGCACTGCAGCAGCCACCTTACCTGCAGTGCCAGAGGCTTCCACCTCACATTCTTCAGAAGAGCAGGAGCAGAAACCAGGGTATTCTGAGGACGCTTTTTCAAGGTTAAAATCACTCCATTTGGGTCTTCCCACAGTGCATTTACTAGGTTCTTTAACTGCCAGCCAACCTAAGGAAAAAGTCCATAATTGAAGTTTGAAAGTTTTCCATTTAACTTGAAATGTGAAGGAAATGTTCTGTTAACCAACAAGGTCTATTACAACCTGCTCCTTGCAAACATAAACAGATTTTATAAACTCTGTGGGACTGAAATCATGCTGCTGCAGCTGGATTTTTATTTTTTTTTCTTTAGCCATGTTCCTGAACAAAATAAGGCAGAAGTGAACACTGTTATCCTCTCAATAACTTGTGAGATCATTGAATATTTTAAATCAGAAGATGAAGTCTAGAAGTCATGAAATCATTTCAATCTGGGTTGTGAGTTGCAACAGTGAGTGCTGAGGAGGAAGCCAGACTGTGCTGGAACAACATATGTAGCATGTATGTAAGAGCTGTAAGATCCTGACTGGAGATAAATGATCATTTATTGGTTTATCTGTACAGCCCCTGGACACAGCTGAGTCTCCAAGTTACTGTAAATTGCAAACAGAGCCATAAAGAAAGGACATCACTGGTACTGTAAGGATGTGCCACTCAGAAAAAAACTTCTTAGAGACATTTCTTAATCATCTTGATTATTTAAATAGGAATTTACCATTAATTATTTATACACAAAACCAGAAAAGTTATTTTTAGGGCTTTTCTTTTTCCTCTGCCTTTTCTGTCCTAGTCAGAGCAGTAGTACATGGCCATGGTAAAGACCTGCCATAAATGTTGTGACTGCCACAAATCTGAGCAGACCTGCACTGAGCAGGAATTGGAATGCTGTGTCCATACAGCAATTCCCAGACACAACCTTCCCAAGGCAACTGCATCAGCCATGAAATGAACTTGTGAGAATGAAAAGTTTAGTGTATCCCAGAACAGGAATAGCACCCATATATGCAAGCAGTAAATATTTTTATACTGGCCATGTTTGACTTGTCAGAGTTCACTAATAACATTTTAATCATAATTTCTCTTCTGACCAAAGTGTGAATTCCCACTGCTATTAAAAACCAGGAAAATAAATTATTTAGCTGCTCAGACACAGAGCAGTCTACGTTCATCCCCTTGTTATATCAGGTAGAGTTTATAATGACTTCCTCTTAGAGGAAGATATCTGATTATGCAAAAAGGTGAAGGGAAAATAATAGAAGATAACCTCCAAGAGATTTGAACTAAAATCCTCTTCTAAGGGCTGAAGAGAATTTGGGATACCAACTGTAAGGTTCCAAGCTGCCTCCACAGTGGGCCAAATCCAGGATCCCACTGTGAACATCCACCTGGGACAGAACTGCAAGATGTGTCGGAATTCCAAAAAGGATTTTAAAAGCTTTTAAAAGTTCTGTTCTATTTTTAGTGCTGCTGTTCTATTGAAAACTTTCTAAAATGCACTGGCCACAGGAAACCAGAAAACAGCAGTAATTGTAAATAGGTCACATCCAAACAAATGCAAGGATGGCAGCTTGCATCCCAAAAACTCCTCCAGTTTGGGCTGTGTTTATAAAAGGACAGGGGCCATTTAATTTTTTTCTCTTTTACTCAATTATAGAAATCAAATGGAACTCTCTTTGATTTTTATAGATTGATGTAATTTTCAGATTGCCAAAATCCTTAGAGTTTCATGGGCTGCTTTTAGAAAAGAATGATAAATAATTAAGTTAATGATAAATTATTCCAATGAGAACCTTAACGACAAAACCATTAAATACCAAGACCTATCAGAGAACCGGCTGCAGTCATTACTAGTGGGTGATGATAAAATGCTCTCAGGAATTTGGACAAGTTATTATAAATTGTATTAAAAAAATTTCTTTGAAGGAAGAGAAGTCATTACAGTGGATTTAAAATCTTAGTTGAAAACCAGTCCTTGAGTCAGATTTTGACATTTAGTCCTAAAGAATCAGTCTTTAAAGCAATTACTGACTTCTAGCTCTGGTAAGATGCATTCTCCAGAAAGGTATTTTGCTCCTTTAAGATTTTGAGCACATACAGTCAAAATCAAATTCTACAAAAGGGTTTAAGCTATTTCATCAAGGAAAGTTAAATTAAAATTAGAATAATGAAGAACTAAAAGACCAATGTGATACCTTTTATTTTCCTCCATAAATGAAAATGGATGCTAATTTAGATGCTAAAGATGGAAGAAACCTAGAAGAATGAAAAAGATTTCACTCAAAATGGTTCATAGACAGGCAGATGTTTGAAATTTTCGTAGTTTACACTTAAGATTGACACAGTCATTAATTTTTATTTGTTTGTACATCCTCAGTGTGGAAAGAAGAGCTCCAGGTAAAAAGAAACCTGTGGACTACTGTCTATATTAAAGGATTTGTTAGTTTTCTCATAGAAACTATGCGGTGGAAAATAAGGAATATAGCAACTTTAAAAATAATAGTTCCAAAAATATTAATTTCTAAAACAATTAATTCCTTTACCAGGAAATTCCACAATGCTGAGGTAATTCTGTAGACCCAAACCTGATAATTTTGTAGGACCCCTTAACTAATATGTTCAGAAAAACATCAATAAAATATAACCCACTTTCATTAACAGCAAAGCAGTGTTTTTTATATCTTCTTTAGACTCTCCTCATAATGACTTTGTCCCTTCTCATTCAGAAGATCTGGATTTGCATGAATGGGATTTGGAATGCATCCTACCAGCAGTAGGGATTTCAGCATTGTTATAAATCCAAACTCTGTTCATGCTGGAAAAGCACCTTTTCTCCCTTTTTAAAATAAAGCCTACCTGCCTGGGGATGACTCATTGCAGATCTGTATGAAAAATTCGTACAAAAAATTCCTAATGCTTACAGATGCAGACAAAAAAATAAAAATCAGTACATTTTTGGGTGTCTGCAGAGGCATGAAGTGCATGATATATTTGTCTATCAAAAGGAACTGAGAAAACAGCTGAGCTGTTGAGCATGGTGGTGTTTATCAGAGGATTCCAGTGGTCTGAACCCCCACAGCAGTTATTCACCTCCCTGCCAATTTCTTCCAAATACATTATACCTATTTGTTATGGTAGGAATTTCAAAGTAAAATTTAGCTCAGATGGAACTGGGAGTGCACAGGGAAGAGAGGCATCTGCTTTCCCTGAAAATTCTGGGAACAAGGCAGGAATGGGGTTCCTCAGTTCCTTCACTGCCTTACCAAACCCTATCAGGACTCAGAAAAATTGAAGTTTTAAGAAATACAGAACCACTGAGTGCACCTCACAGAAGGAAGGGAGGTCACACCTTAATTTGCTTGGGGGACTTGTGCCTGTTCTGTTCACTGGATCACCTGCCAGCTTTGCTGTTACCTGGGGTGGGGAGACACAGAGCAATAACTAACGGGAATTTAAAACCTCCCTTGTCAGGCATTTGGTCTGGAAATCAGTTGTGCCAAATATTTTCTAAATATTTATATCCCACTATACTGCACACCACCTGAAAGCAAGTAATTCTGCTCTGACTGCAGCAACCCCTCACAGGAACCAGGACAGATGTTTCCCCTCATGACTCTTCAAATACATAAGCAAAGCCATCTGGATATTTACTTGAACCTGCAAAGTTTGACCTCTCTTCATATTTGCATTAAAAAAAAAACCCAGTTTGTGTAAACCCAACTTTTTTTAAGGAAGCAAACTATCATCTTTTCATATTTTAAGTAATTCAATTTGCCTCATTAGGGAATTAATCAAGAGAGATGGTTTGATTAACATGGAAATCAGAAATTATTATTAGACAAAAATGTGCTGGAAGATCATAAGACTTTTCTGTCACTGAACAGGAAGCTCATCATTAACACCTGTAGCTGATGCACTCATTAATATTCGAGCTGCTCCTGACAATAATTGATGATGGAAAACCAAATGTTCTCCCATTATCTTACATAGTTATTTTCATTAACTAATGGAGAAACACAGCAAGAATCCAAGAAGCAGCAAGATCTACTACTGGAAGAGAGGCTTTACTGAGCCTTTCTGAAAGGCAGAATCTGGAGAATAAGTAACATGTGGCACTTTGTTTGGGAACAGAAGGACATCTTTTGGGGAAAGAAGTTCAAATTCTCATGACGACTTGTGTCCTTTTTTTTTCCCCTGCTTGCATTTCCCAACACAGAGTGTGCTGAAACACAGATGGTGTGACCTGGCACTACATTTACAGAATTACCTCCACCTAAAATGAGCTCCCATTAGGACTCATATTTACAATTCAGCAAACAGACACCGAGGGTATTAATTCAATGACTGTCTTCACACAAATAAATTAGTGCTGAAATGATTTCATTGTGCTAGGCTCTTGACACACTTAATTTCAAGCATGCAATTTGACAATGAACAGTATGAAAGGGCATTAGGCTGCTGATCATGTATTTAGAATCAAAGTATATTTGGGGTTTGAAGGAACATTTAAAGGTCATTTAGTCCAACCCCCCCCTGCCAGGAGCAGGGACATTCTCAAGTGGGTTGCTCAGAGCCCTGTCCATCCTGGCCTTGGACGCTTCCAGGGATGGGGCAGACACACCTTCTCTGGGCAACCTGTGCCTGTGTTTCACTGCAAAAAAATGTCTTCCTTATATCTGGTCCAAATCTCCCCTCTTTCAGTTTAAAGTTGTTGACCCTCTACAACAGACCCTACTAAAAAGTCTGTCCCCATCTTTCTTCTGTGCCCTTGAAAGCACAGGATCCATCATTCCAAAGAAAAACCTCAAGCGTGAAAATTCAACTACTTTAGTTGAAACCAGCAGCTGTTTCAAGAGAATATAAGAAACATGTAACACAACAGATTTATTACAGATATTTCTGTGGCCTCTTGCTCTGGCATAGAAGTGTTTTATGCCTTAAGGAGTTTTTTCTCTTTCTGGTCTTTATTGCCTCTGTCTGTGGAGAAAGAGGAATTCTGTGTCAGCCTCAGCTGGCTGAGTTAACCAAACTGAAATCCTTAAATAATTTCTCTTCCTATGAGACAGATGACACATTTTCCTTTTTACCCATTACATTTCTTTAATGCTCCTATCTAACTTAACACCTTTGATAGCTGTAAATGACCTGAAGATCACACAGTATTTCAGACAAGATAATACTAATGTCAAGACAACGGTATCCAAACTCAGTTTCTCCTGGAAACCTGTTCCCAATTAATTCCAAGTTCATCTTTGCCATTTTCAGTCACATCAGCTCTGTGGTGCTCAGTTGGTTTGGGATTAATTACTATATTCTGACTCCTGGAGTCTTGCCAGGTGCTCCTGAGTAACATCGAGCTTTCAACAGGAATTACTAAAAGCCTTATTATTGTTCTCTGTCCTATGAAATAACCTTCAAATCCTAACCCTCATAAAAAAAAAAAAATAGAAGACAGAGAAATTCAGTTAAATTCAGTTTTCCCTTGTTTACAAATCATTTCTCTATCCAGAAGTAGACAAAATATTTTACAGGTAGTCAGGTAGATGAATCAATATTTATTTAAACTTCAATATTTTCATTGTCTGAAAAAACTATCCAAAAAGGAACATTAACACAATTTAATTTTCATAATTTTATGCTGAAAAAGAATTATAATATAAAATCTACTATTTCAACTAAGCAGCAGAAAATACACCACTTAAGGAGTAATTGTTAATTTTGCAAACAAAGAAGTGCTACAGCAGCATCTTTAGTATTTCTGTATAATTTTATGGGAGAGGAAGTAACAATCTACAAGGCACAGGGAGAATTGATGCCTGTTGTTATTGCAGGGAAAAATAAAGAGTTAGGGTGGCAATAATTTAGAATGTATAACTTAAGGTTTCTTACGCTGTTTTATTAAAATCTTATAAGCAAGAAGAACAAGCAGAAAAGCAAATAAGGAAATTGGATAATGATTAAATGATCTTAACAGCCAGTGGTGAATTGTCTGTTTTAATTAATTTCTTGCTTAAAGTATCATTATTTTTTCTTTGATCTTTGTAATTGTATTAGAGTGTTCCTTGGTTTGACCAGATTCCATGTGGAAAGGCTTTTATTTCTCACTTTTTCAGTTGTTGCGTTACATAATTTGGAAGCAGCTCTCCTTTACACTGAACACTCCTGAACACTCCACTGTACTCCTGAACACTTCTTAACTCTCAACTACATTGAAAAGCTATTGGAAAAGTCAAGTAAAACTTTAAAAAGTTGTGACCATTTCCTGGGGAGTCTGTTCAGTGCCCAACAACCCTCTGTGGGGAGATTTTCCTGAAATCCAACCTAACCATCCCTTGGAACAGCTACAGGCTCTGTAGTCTCATTTTTACTCTTTCAGCACCACAGTTCTGCCCTACCCATGAGTGAATCCTTGCCCTGGACAGCTCCATAACTCCCTGTGAAAAATACAGAGTGCCACAGTTGGGAATTTAAAGAGGATGCTGAGGAGGGTCATGTATTAGGATGAGAAACTGGAAGTGCTCAAATTATCCACCTTACTAAGAAAAAAGTGATGAGCTAATTTGATTGCATCCCGAAAATACCTAAAAGAGAAACCTGCTCTCCAATTTAAGAGATAAAAATACATCAAGATCAAAGGACTGGAAGCTTGTGCCAGACTACAAATAAAATTACTTTTTTTCCCCCTTCAATGAGAATAATTAACTACCAGAGCAATTTATTACAGGTTGTGGGAACATCAATGAAAGTTTTAAAACTCAAATGATCATATTAAATGAATATGAATTTATCTAGAAAATACACTGGCCTAGCTCAGTCAAAATCAGAATAAATGGTGCTGGTAGTCAGCTATAGGATTGGAATCTGCTAAAAGAGATCCATACTTTCTCTGCTCAGGGAAGTATTTCCAGCAGTGGCAGGACAAAATGACATTTTCTAATCATCTTCAGAACAGGTTCTTCCAAACACATTGTGTTGAAGGGGATTTATATTTGATATAATAGAAAATATTGGTACCAAAATGCTACAGAAATATCACTCTTAAACAAATGTCTTGGTTAGGATAACACAGAAAAATCTTCTCTGGAAAACCTGTAGGAACACCAGAAGATCTGCAAGTTCTCTGACCCCCCAGTCATTAATTTCAAATGGGTTACACCCCTTTTTATGACCTAATGTTAGAATATTGATTATGTGGAAATGTAATGAGCTGTTGCCTTTGAATTACTCCAGTCCACTAATAGAAATAATGCTAATTATAAGCAAAATATGGATAACGTGATAACTCGGGGGAAGGAGGAGCACAGCTGAGGGTAGTTTGCAGCAAGGAGTGCCAGAAGTGACTTAAAGGACACACTTGAAGATATAAGGGATATTTAAAGTATTAAAACTTCTAATCCGTGAGGGGTGAGACTTGGACATGCACCTCTGAACCACGCAAACACTCACTATTACTGCCTGATTTTCCAAACTGAAGACATAATGAGACTTTCCCAGCCACTTCAAAGCAAGAATAAATTTCTAAAAGAACCAGTGCCGTTTATCTCTTTCCTTGGCTTGTTAGGAACTTCAGAATGAATAATTAATATATTATGTTGGGTTTTTTTAGAAAAAAAGTTGTTTATGGCACTTGACTCAGCTGTTGGTCCCATGCCCTCAGGTGGAAAGGGATTACAAGTATCAACCACCTTGAACCAGCTGTAATAACAGACATGGAAAGAGTTGCTAAAAAAGCCAACTCTTGAGAAGTTGAATGGGGGATTTCACCTATGGGAGTAAAGATTAAATTAGATCTGTCACTTGAAGAGTGTGTTTGATGGAGAAAGCCAGTCTAATGCATATTTCAGCTTGTAACTATAACAACTCTAATACAGATAAAAGCTGTGTGTTGCATTAACATTTAAAGTGCAAATGAATAAGTTATACTTCTTTTCAAGAGAAAATATTTGCTCTCTAATCTTAAGATTTTAATAGTCAGACTTTCATATTTCCACTTCACACAAGTGACAGACAGAAAGAGATTTCTTAATATTGCTGCTGCTATGTCTGGAGATGGGGTTCACCAGGACAAAGTGAAATAGATAAATTAGAAGTTTCTTAGGAAGTTGTCATTGTCCTTGTCACTAATTGTCCTTGTCATGCCTAAGAAATAATAAATACCAGTGTTCCTTTCACCTGTAGCTCCAGCAACACTGGAGCTATTTAAATTATATTTCAGTTACATACAGCAAAACTGAGATTCAGCATCCACGTGCTTATTGGGTATCTTAAAAATAAATCTCCATCCGAGAATGCCCAAACCCCAAACCTGGCAGATTTCTATCAACCCTTTAATCATTTTTATATCTTCCCCCCAACAGATTCAGAATACCCGGCTGTTACATCACTTCTGCATTATTAATCTGGATCCTGCATTAAACAGAATGCAAAATTCTGTTCAAGAGGAGAAGTTAAACCAGCTGGCAAGTGCATAATGAGAAGTCTAAGAACTTCAAGGAAATATTCTTGGATCTCCTTATATAAGAAGAGTATGATGTTGAACAACTGCTGTGCAAAATGTAAATTTGGCTTAATCCTTCTGGGCTGGTTATGGACTCAATTTGGGCCTTTTCTTATTAAGAATAAGCAGTGAATATGATGTTTAAAAGACATAAATAACAACAATAATAATATAGTTGGACAAAGAAGAATTAGTACTTTTTACCACTGGGAACAGGCAAAGGCTGCAGCACAGAATTTCCAAAATACTTACCACAGTTTGGTGGTTGACCTGGATCACCTCATCACCAGCATGGATTTTCTTACACTGGTCAGCAGGAGACTGAGGACAAGAGAAAAATTTACTTTACAGAGGAGGTGGAAGGAAAGAGCAGGAATTGAAACAATGAATGCTGAAGGAGGCAAGAAAGCTGTGCCTAAAGAAGTTTTATTGTTGTCAAATAATGGTAACTGGTCATGTTCATAAGGAACAATTTTTTTTCTGATAACATTTGATGAGGTAATCTAGAATTCCATTTGCCATTCCCATCTAGAATTCCAACTGCCATTTTTGGCCTGTTGAGCTATTCCATTGTGTTTAGCTGAGCAGTCACAATCTTGTTGGGAATACCCTGGGTGAATTCACATCACGTGGAATTAAATCTGTTACAACACACCCTGGGACAGGGCTGGAGCAGCCACGTGTGGGACAGCAATCAGGGCTCAGTCCTCTACAGAGCAGTGTTACTGCTGAAGGGAACTGAAGATACTCTGCACACACAGGGTATTTACACCTTCAAATACAGCTCCAGCACCTCCAAGACAGGGCTACATTAACCATTTGAACACAGAATGTGGTAATTTACAAATGGATGTAAGGGACTTGCTCTTCAGGAGATTTTATGTACACACACTATTCACATAATTTCATGATCCTGGAGCTGAAAAACTCCCTTGTCCCAAATATAGCTTGTTCTGAGCACATGGATATGGATTAAAACCCATTGAGGAGCCACTCAAACATGGCCAACTACTATTTTACAAATAATTTTTACATGCTTTGATGAAATCTTAAATCTGTGAGAGAAATCAGGGACGTTCAGGAGATCAGCAGGCTCAGCAGTAGAGAGCTGAGAATCCAAGGCAAATTGCACTGTTCACTGGCTTAGGAGAGTGTTCTACTGACACACAGCACACCAACCTGGCATTCAGGAGAAAAAAACCCCACAAAGAATTAAAGAACTGAGACATCACCTTGGAAAATAAATCCCAGTGGAAGCTGGCTGTTCAGCCAGGAGACTTAGACAAGGTGGGAAGTTTGCTCGACTTGTGAGATACAGGGTCAGAGAGAGGAGAGGGCTGATTGGCCCTTGTCAAACAGTGCTGAAACTTTTAAAGCAAAAGAATCCTCCAGAAACAGTTCAAGTTCCCTGCCAAGCAAACAGACTCCTAAGAAAAGCACAAAAGGAGCCACTTGCAGGCAGAGGGAGTGGCCTGGCTCAAATCCTGCTGAAGAACTGCACAGAGAAACAGCTGCTACCAAAATGTAGCTGAGTTCCTGGATATCTCCTGGAGCCAGCCTAAAACATAAATTGTTAAACACAATAAACACATGAGCCACGTGTCAAATGCGAAGGAAGAAAGGATTTATCTGAACTGAAAGTAATGTGTAGAAGTTTATGGTCATGACCTCACTGCAGGCAAGAGCTCCTCAGCTGCACTGTTCAACCCAAAGTCCCACTCCTTCCTTTTGTGAATGGAGATTAAAAACACAAGGTAACCAAATAAAAGGAACAGAGAAGGGGATGAAATACAAGAAAAACCCAAATTGCCACTGACGAGAAAATGACTACAATTATTTCTGAGTTAAACGCCAGAGAGACTCATCTCTGAGGGGCCAAGTGGCCCCAAGGGTCAGCCCCTGCTGCCAGAGCCATGAAGTGCTCTGAGAGCTGGAAATGGCATTTATTGCCCAGTCAGCCAAAAGGGCAAACAGCCACTACTGGACACGGTGATTCCCAGTGGGATTGGGCTATTCCAAGCACAGCTTTGATCTTTTTTGCCCACTGCTGGTTTTTCATTCCCAGCCTTTCTCTGCCCAACACCAGCCTCATTCCAGCCCCTCACCTGCCTGATCTCTAACAGGGCTTTGGTCACTCCTGAGCTAAACCCTTGGCAGAGCAGTCAGACCTCACCTCCTGCCCCTGAGTCCTTCTGCACCACAAGAAGCAGGATTTTACCCCCACACTTCATGTGGGTGATGTGAAGAACCACCTGGCTCCAGAGCCACTTTCTCCTTTTCATGGAAACTTGCGGAATTTTGGCAGCCCAGGAGCAAACATGGAGCAGAAATGTTCCTGGAATTCAACATCACTTTAACAAACTATTTGGCTTTAAATGGGGCATGAGAGGTAAGCAGGAAACTGCAGTAAACACCACCATTCATAATGTTTAACTTCAGCTGATGTTACTGGGAAAAGCAAAGGCCTGGTTCTTTCTCTTTTTAGTTGCTTTCCTGACTTGGATGAGGCTGAGCTAATTAAACACTGGCTCTGAGGTCAATTATCCCTTCAAAAGGAATGAAAAATCAATTTGCTGAAACACCAGAAGTTAAAGGTCTTTGAAGCTGGTTTATCTGCACATGTGATTACACTTTTAGCAAAACCAAAAAAGCAACTTCTTCTGGTGGTGTCATAGCAAAAAAGTTTTGATAGTCAAAATAAAAAAAATAAAAATTCTAGTGGCTGACAATTTAGTAACTCTTCCTGTGAATTTCAATTGTAAATATATCAATATTTCCCCTACAAACTGCATTATATTTCTGAAATTAATTAGAATTACAGTAAAAAAGTGGATTAATTACAGCATGAGTAATTCAATCTATGAACATAATCTCTCCAACATAATCAAGATGGATCAGTCATAATTTTCAGGACCCAAGATACACATATAGTTATTTTTAGACTTCTAAATGCCGCCAATGGTGACAATACAAACAAACAAATTTCAAGTTTAATTTGCATTAGAATTGTCTTCCCAAATTGTGACATACAAATCGTCTGGCTTTCCATGGGTTTGCACTGACAAAATCCATATAAATATTACTCAATGTATCTAAATCAATTAAAATATCACCCATATGGGCCAGCAGAGCACTGGAACTTGCCAGCCAGTATTTAGATCTCACAGAGATCATTTTATGTTCCTTGAGCATCAGCAGTCCATAATTTCAATATCAGCTGTATAAAATCTCAACTTGTCACTTGCCCAGCTCTGAGCTTTGAACAGACCTGAGCCTGAATGGGAGCAGTGGGACTAAAAGACAAGATGAAAACCAGAAGGGTCATGTTATGAAGTCTGTCACAGTAATTAGATGGCAGCAGTTGAAGTCAGTTCAATTTTTTCAAATTTATAATTATGAACCGCACGTTAAGGAACAAGGAGGATGTTCAGAAGCTGTGCTGCTGCTCATAACACACTCTTTAGTGTCCCCGGGATCCCTCAAACAGATCTTTGAGCTGCAAAACTGTCCTAGGGTGACTATGTATCCCCAAATCGTCTGTTCTGTGTTCTGTACCTTTAAGACTGGTTCTGAGAGTGAGCAGGGAAAGAAGAAGCGCACAGTTTGTTTTGAGAAACAAACTCACTCCTCGGAATCTGCTCTCGTCCTTGGGACTGTGTGGTTTTTTGTTTTTTTTTTTCCTTCGTCGGATGCACGGAGGGCAGCCAGAGAGAGTTTTTTTCTCCTTTTGTTAGTCTAGCTAGCTGAGGCAAAGAAGCTTTCCTGGACTGTTTTTTTTTTTTTTTTTATTATTTTATTTTTTCTTTGGGACTGTTTAAATCTGCTCTGGACTGAAAAACCCAGAGGAGCACCGGGATCTTGCACCCGTGGCCCACCGGGCCGGGACTCGGCATCTTCCAGCACTGAAGGGACTGATAAACAAACTCCTGACACAGACTCTCAGTTTTGCCATCTCTCTTCAGAGCAGCGAGAGGTTTTATTGTTTCATATTATTGTTATCATTATTATTATTCATTCTTTATGCTTGTGGGCATTTTGTTTGTTAAATAAATAAGGCTTTTTTTTTCCACTCTTCTCTGGGGAGTTATTTCCCCGGACCGGCTGGGGGGAGGGGCTGTTTGGATTTGCTTTTCAGAGGAACCCCATTCAGAGATTTCCTCCCAAATTTGCCCTAAACCAGGACAAAAACTCTCTGTGATTTTGGTTCAGTTTTTTAATATCTCTGGGGCTACAATGAAAATTATAATTGATCTCTTCTGTATATTTACTACAAATGATAGAAAACATAAAATATCATGTACTGAATATAAAGGAAACCACATGTGCCAGAGAGAAAATGTGTGAATGTTGTTAGAAAGGTGTATTTGAGGAATCGCTGAGGGCCAAAGTTTGCGAATTTCCTTGATTATAGTGTTAGTTATTAATAATTTCAACACAGCTGCTTTTCTATGTCTATTTTCAAGGGTTCTAAGTCTTTACGAAGGTAATATGATACATATACATAAAAAAGGAAAAAATATATTAATAAAAAGTGGCTTGGTTTAAAGCAAGCTTACATATTACAAAATGCACTGCAGATACACAGAAAATAATTGTAAGCATGATGAAACTATTTTGAAATAAGAATCTTACATTTTCTGTTGTTCCTGTGATTACATGTAGTCCATCATATGTTGATTTGATATACATTCCCTGGAAAAAAAAGAGCAAAAAGGGTAATTAATATTTGTAGGAAACAAATACAGGACATTAGCATGATAATTAAAATAATAGGTTTGCTCTAAGGACCATAACATTTGAACAGACTGGAAGGAACTGTGGTCAATTAACATTTGCAAATCTAAGTTTAACAAATCTATATCAAGACCACTATAAATAGCAGAGTTTTCTCACTTAATGTTTTCTTTTATTCTAAAGTTAGTGAACAGAGTTCAATACTGAGCATCAGCATAAAAACTTGTGCCTATTCAGTATTTGAAATATTTAACATGACCTCTTTTTATTACAAGTGACATAAAAGAAGGATTGAAATCAAAAGCATGAGCAGGAGTAGTTTTTAAACTTAAATGCCCCATTTTCAAAGAGTTCCTGATTCAGTAAAAACAAAGCCAGAACATAACTCAGAAAAGACAGGAGCCAGTGCTCATATTGCTAATTTATGGGGGGGAAATGAGCTTAGTGAACGAACTGGAGCTTTATAATTAGTCCATCAAGAATTCTGCTTCAAAGAGGCGACAGACAAGTTTGAGAGAGACAACCAGAGCAGGGATCTGTGGAGCTAAACACACTCAGAGCCCAAAATCAGGAAGGTTCAGTGGCTCGCGTGCTTCCCTCTCAGGAGCCAGGTCAGAGCTTCCCATCTCTTCACACAGCACGGTTATCCATCACATTTTGAAATCTAATTAATCTAATTGGTACATTGTGCTGCTGATTTATTATTCTTTCAATAGTTCTGCATCACCTTATGCTGTCGGCCCCAAAGTTTAGAGCCCCCAGCAATAACTGAGAACATTTTGTTCAGAGAAAGCAATTTCCAGATTCCTGAATGCTAATGGAGATCTTCAGGCAAGGTGGGGCACACAAACACCACCTCCCAACCCCTCAAGAAAAACCCAAAACTTAAAATCCTATGAAGTTAAGGTGATATTGCTCTCCACAAGTACCTAAACTGGAAGGTTAAGAAGGGATGGAGCCAAACTCTTCCTGACAGTGGGAGGATGAGAAGCAGGAGACAAGTTGGAACTCTGGAAAGAAATTATTTTTCAGTTTTACCATCAGGAAAATAAAACACTGGAACAGGCTGGCAAAGCTGTGGAATCTCTGACTTGGAGGTGATCAAATTGTGACTGGAAGAGGCCCTGAGTAACTTCCTCTAGCTGGATCTGTTTGGATTTTTCATGAGAAAATGCAACTTCTACCTTAATGTAAACTAATTCCATTTCAGCAAGTTTTAAATTTATTGAAATCTTAAAAATAAAGATTGTCCAAATGTGATTGCTGGCTGATTGCTTAACTCTTGCATAGGAAACTCTGCTTTAGATTTTACTCCCCATCTCACTCGTTCTCTCAAATTATTCTGCTTTATAAATTACTTCATTTGTAAAAACCAAAGATCCAAATTCAATCTTGCCAAGATTGGCAAGAAATCTTGAAATCAGCTTTATAAAATGGGATTAGTTGGAAGAAAGAAGCTACTGGTGAACCTTTCAGAATTTCCTTCTTTAGAGCTGTTTAATTTTATCAGTGTTTGCTGTTCTGTTGTCTCTGTAGTCCCTTCATCAGCTGAAGAGACAAAGTTCTCTTTGCCAACTCAAAGACACTAACAGGAGCACAGGATGCTGGAAAACTGAAGGCTCCCATGGACAATGGGATGGTGAATCTCCATTAAAAATCTGGAGCAGAAATTTTGCCCATCTAGTGTGAATTATGCTGAATTTCCACGGTGAACTTTCCACGAGAACATTACACAACATTCCTGCTCTTTTAGCACTTGGTGAACTTCAGGAACACATTTCCAGCCACACTTTTATATCAAATTTATATCACATTCCTAACATCCCACTTGCTTTGGTGAGATTCATTCCCCGCTCAAAAAACCCAACAGATTAAAATCTTTAAGGCCACAAGAGGACACAGTGATAAACTTTCCACTAAATTTTACCACTTATTTCTTCCTAAAGTTCTTAGACTCTTATTAATCTCTGTGTATTTTTGGAAAAAATCAAATTATAATTTTATCTCTTAACAGATGCCATCAGAGAGACATAAAACCTGACTAATCACACAGAATTACCCTACATTTTGCTATCTGCTCTTTCATCCTAGTTATTAAAATTTAAGTATATATAAAAAAATAAACAATTTTAGTGAATGACTCATAGCCTTCAAATTATCCTACACAGAGCTTTCATCCTTGTTTTCCCAAAAGAAAAATAATGAGCTTCTTTCTTGTTGACCATAAGAGGAGCAGAGCATCCCCTTGACATATCTCTTACCTGAAAAGCTGGAAAGATTATTCTAGGTAAAAAAATATAAAAGTTCTTATATTATTTTTTTACTTCATGTGGTTCAGCTTAGGCAGTGATATCCAGAGAATTGTTTGGCCACCTCAATTGGAGTGACCAGGTACATGCACAGGTTTGGCCAATGTGGCAGAGACCCTTCTGGAGTGGCACCTACATCTGACATGTGCACAGTGAGTCCTGCTCTGCAGGGTTCTCCTACCTCTTTCCTTCCAGTTTCCACTGCTGCCCTCTCCACCCAGCTTTCTGTCCACCTTCCTCCTGGCTCTGCAAACTCAGGAATGTCCATTCCTGTCCTACCAGGCCTTTCCTACCGTGTCCTTCCCTATCACAACCTACTCTGCTCTGTCCATCCCAGTGACTCAGTTCCCAATCTTCCTTGTCTTCCTGTACTGGTCCGTTTCCTGCCCTTAGAAGCAAAATACCACTGGAGTCCTTTTTCAAAATGATTAATCTCTTTTTTTTTCTTTTTTTTAAGAGTGGGGTTTTAGTGTCTCTGGTTTATTCTTGAATGTCAACAATGATCTCAGAGAAAAGAATAACAAGCTGTACCCATTATCTCGAGATAAGGCAAGAGTCAAGAATTCTCAGTTTGTGAAGATGGCTCAGACTGGCCAACATTTAGAAATAAATAGTTGCTCTTTAATAACTGATGTGTCAAACATAAACTCTGAAGAATGACACCAACCTATGTTAGAGAACAAGGAAATGTTTCTCAGCCATCAAATCAAGAAACCCGGCTGTTTCTGAGTAACTCTGCCACTGTCCCCTAGAGACAAAGTGAATTAAAGGTTTTTAATTAAAATCAGACCTTTGAAAACATATGGGAAGGCATCAGCCATTTAAAATCCAATTTTTGAAGAGACTGTCCCCCAGAAAACAGCATATCCAGTTGTCAGGGGAATTTCCTTGAAAATTTTCTTGCAGAATCATCTGGTTAATTAACCAGGATATAATGACAGGAGTGTGTTTTTATGTGTCAACAATTATTCCAGCACAGGGAAGCAGTGACAGCAAAGATGCAGATTTGTAAAGCGACAAATGACCAGGGAACTCTTGCATCCCTTGATCTTTTGCACCATAAAAAATGGTTCTTTAATCTTATTTCAACTGTCAAAGTTACACAGATGCCTTTAAACAAATGCCATGCTAGTGCTTTGAGAAGGTGATGGAGTTTTTTTGTTTAAATTTCATACCATTAAAAAGTCCCTCTCAAAATTTTTTTTGTGCCTTATATGTTGCAGTCATTTGCCCAAATTTAAAGACCTCTACTTTCCTTCCTGCAAGACAACTTCCACTTCTCAAAATACTGAAGATAGTAACTTCTTTTATTCTTCTGTATAAGCAGATTTGGTTTTGTTTTGGCTTTTAGGCTATGAGAACCTTTATATGTCAAGCATGATGGAATTTTGTCAAGTTTCTGTAAGCCTTTAAAAATAATTCTAAATAATTAGATGAACACCCTGACAGTTTTAGGCCAGGCATATTAGCACAAAAACGCTGCCTTCACATTCTACCTTTTCTTCTTGTCTTCCTTGCAATTCCTTTCTTGTGAAAATGGGAAAGATTGGCTTCCATCACCTTAAATTACAAATGCCACAGAAAAAGAAGCACTATTTGAAAAGGTGCTGGACACTGGATAGATGATAATAATCCTTCACAAAGGAGGTTCTGTTCATCTGACAGCTTGGCTGGTTGTTCAGCTTTTTTGTTTTTCCAACATTACACAGCTGGTTTCATAAAAATTTTTATGCCCACAATCTTTGCTTTCCTTAAATTCTTAGAATGAAACAGGAAAAGTTTCCTCTGCAGAAAAATTAAGAAGGCTCTGGATATTAGCAGTGTACATCTTAATTAAAGTGTGTCAGATCACAGTTTCTATCAGCAGGGGGAATGTCAGAAAACAGAGAGAAAAATAATTAAAAAGTGAAAGGAAGAGGGATAAAAGTCCTCCTTTATTCCAGAAGGAAAGAAGAAAACATTCCACAGACATCAGAAGATACAAACCCAAACAATAAAACCCCAACTGCCTCCCCATTTAGAATCTCCTGCTTAAGAGAAATCATTAATCTCATCAAATACGATTAAAGCTGCATGCTACACAGAAGTATCTCTGGATAGATGAGCTGGACATCAAGTTTAGAAGATTAAAAAAAAGTTTCATCTGAAATAATACTGGCTGTAATAATCTCTCACTATGGACAATCCCCAATCATCCAAGAGCAGGAGGGGGAAAAAAAGCTCCAAATCTCAAAAACCATTCTATGATCCCATCCTATAGCTTTATATCCAACATCTCCAATAAAATGCTGCCTGTTTATGTGACAGCAAAACTGTTCCAAAGCTGGCTCTGGGCATAGAAAGAGGTAAATCATAGCAAGGTTCTCCCAGCCTTTTATCAACCTTCATCCCCAAGGATTTAGCAGCAAGCTCAGGAGCTGCCAACAGCAATCCAAACTCCTGGCTCAAGGGCTTATTGTAGATCCATCAAGCCAAAAAATATAAAGTGGGGAGGCAATTTTCTTAAATCACAAAGTTATTTTATTCTATTCGATTTCCTAAAAATATATGTGTGCATGTTCGGCCAGAGCTAGCCGTGATTCTCACAATTTAATACTTTTTTAGTGCAGGAATTCATTTGAAGTTTGTCAAATTGATTGTTTGAAACAAAGCTTTGCCTTCCAGACCTCTTGTTTGTGCTGATTATGCTGTGCGCTTCAGATATTAATGGTATTACCATATCCAGTACTACAGTTCAGGAGAAAAAGTGCTTTACAATCTTTAAAGTTACTTCAAAATGAAAAAGAAAATACATGGAGGGTGTTCCAGTATTTGCCACTGAAAAATCAGTGGCAAAATAGGGAAAAGGAGGAACCAGTTTGACTGGTGAAGCTGGGGAAGGAATGGAAAAAGAGAGGAAAAAGCCCAATATATTTCTGGAGGCCAACAAATGCCTGCAGAGATCAGGATGCAGAGTCCCCGGGACTTGGAATGGAATCCAAACTGAGTGCTCCCAATGCAAATTCCTTTGTCCAGCAAAATGCCAGGAAACCACAGCACAGAGAGTGTCCTGTGAAGGCTGGAGATAAGGCCATGTTTTAATAAAGCTGAATGCAAAAGAAGGTATTTCAGAGAGGAAAAAAAAAAAAAAGGGTGACTATAAACTCATAAAAGCACAGACGGAAAGTTAGAAAATGCTAGAACTGAAGATGCACGTTCCAAAGACTTAGAGTCCCTTTGTGAAAATGCTTTATGATCCAGAATAAATTTACACAATTAAACACGCAGACACTGCCCTGCAGGAGTTCTGACTCTGTGCAGCAACTGCCTGGACTTGGATCTGGAAATTAATTCCATTTATGTGTGAGCTTATGCAATGTCAATAGGATTCCTTGGCTCATTTGGGGAAGAAATTAGAAGGCATGTAATAAAAATTTTGCAAATGGAGTTTTGCAAATTTGGGAAGACTCATAATTTAGTCAGCTGAATATCATTCCAGATAACATAATTCTTTCATAGGTCTGAGTGATTTACAACACACTTTTCTCCAATGGCAAATAATTGTGTTTGTTTTCTAGGTGCCAGCCCTGAATGAACCCTGTTCTCAGTAGCTCTGAAAATCAGAGCTACACTTAAACCCAAGAGAGCCTGTGTTTTAAATTTATGCTATAAAGGTAACAAATGTTCTGAAAAATTGTACAGTAAGCCACTCCTGAAAACCACATTTTTGGTGGTTTTGACACCAACTGCTGTGCATTAACTTCCTACCTCTAAAACTAAAATTACAGTATCCTTTTCACAAGTGTGTTGTGAGGATGAATTAATTAATGTCTGTGAAGCACTCAGTAAGGCCATATAAAAAATAAATAAAACAACTCATGATGAAATTAGTAACTCCAGGGACTGCAGAGCTAAGTTGAAGTGTGGTAAATCAGGTCTCAAACCCTACACTGAATGATAAGGATAAAAATGGAACTCTGAATACTTTCCATTCACTGAATAGTGCTCATTTTTCTCTTGAATGGAGCAGATATCCTGTGGAAAAAATCCACATGAGAAAGCCATTCGTAATTCATTACTCTGTTCTATATTTGATTCTGATTAATGTTTTCTTTTCCTTTTCACATGATTTTTCTTTTATTCCCATTTATAGTCCTTTTTCATATTTTCTTCTAAACAGAACACAGTGTCAGCAAAATTGATTACAAGGAACTTTCCAACCTAACATGTTACAGTGCCTTCACAATTAGGCACAGAAAACTCACTCATTCACTGTGATTTCACTTCATCTAAGGGATAAAAGGGGGGAAAAAAGGAGAAATTGCCAGTGTGAGAAATCAGGTTGTGATTCGTGTCAACAGAGATCATGGGATTATTATAAAAAAAGAGTTTTAAATCAGCTAAGTAAGGCATGGAAGTGGGGTTTAACAAGACAACTGTATAACAGTAGGCTTTTAGCTAACAGTTTGTTTTAACAACAAAATTGTAATTGTTTGACTACCTTGTATAAGTTTTAAACTGTCCTTAGTATAAGTATAGAAGAATTTGCAATCATTTAAAGGGGAACTGGGACTAACAAACTGAGAGGCTTTACAGAGATATTTTGAAACATGCTGATTTTGAGGTTTTGTAACTGAGAGAGGGGCCTCATGCAGACAGGTGTTGGGACCCTGCTAGCTTTGGGTTGTGTAATGACTGAAAAGAGGCTTGCAAAATGTATGCTGACTAACAAAATATATATGCTTGCTTAAGCAAACTGTATAACCAAAAATACTGCTAGTGGAAAAAGATATTTTAAAGGAAGAATGGGGGGGGGGAGGCTGGAGAGACATCAGAAGACCATCTCAGACCACCTCCCCAACAGACCTTCGAAAACCGCAACTGCTGATTATGAAGAAAAGCAAGCAGAAAATAACTAAAAACTTGGGGAAGTGAAGTGCCAAGAATGGTATAAGAAGACCACCGCTCGAGAGCTGAATTTGTGCATTTCTTGGGGTGGTGACCCCCGTGCACCCAGTGCTGTAATTGCTCACTCTTTTATTGAACAAATTAATAAATTGGCTATATTGCTTGATGCATTGGCAAGTCTAGCTTTTCATTTATTACACCAGGCAATTTTGATTGCAGTATTTGTCTCATGTCCTCTGTCAGCAGTGCCCACTCACTGCTCTTTTGTTGGCTCTTAACTTGTGGGCACATTGTGGATGGAGAACCACACAGGGGTTCTTCCAGCCCAAGTCCATCTAGCCAGGAGCATTCCAGCACAGGTCCTGGCTGCCTCAAGTTCTACCAGGAAAAAAGGGGAATGTGAACCACATGAAAGGCCCCAACATCTCAGCCAACAACTCTCACCTTGGTCACTCCAGAGCTTAAATCACACTCCATGGGCAGTTCCTGCCAAGAGCTCCTGACAGACACCTGCCTCAGCCTGCACACCAGGAAATCTCAGCTCCCCACAGGAAATGCAAGTTTTGGGATAGATTCCACTCCTGTCCTCCACCAGTCTACCCCCTGTCCTAGGTCCAGAGCCATCACTGCATGGGAAGCATCAGCAACACCAAGCCCTGCTTATTGTGCTCCATCATCTCTGAGGAAAATGCATCTCTGTGTTCAGCTTCTCTGCAGCACTGATAATGAACTTTCCCCTAATTAGACCAGCAGAAATACATCCCATTTCTGCATAGAAAGGAAAGCCATACAGAGTGCTGTCCTACAGGGTGTAGTAATCCTAATTCAAGTCAAAAGCACTGGGACATTCACAGCATATCTCATGCAAATGTACTGACCTGTATTTCCTGGGTACCCTGCGCTAACCCATAAATCTGACCTGGAGGGGAAACTGGGCCAGAAAGGGAACATGTTTGGCCATAAGGATGCAGCAGCACAGCAAGGAAATTGTATCTGTGCTCAGGATTACACACTGGGCTGAGCATCTGCGATGCCACGGAATTAAAATTAAATGTGGTTTATGCTGTGGTATTGTTCTTTGTTGACTAAATCAGCCTAAGAATAAAGTGAACTTGTGCAGTCAGACAACACTCCCTCATGTTATTAAAATATGTTATTCTCAGATTAATAGGCATTCCTCAGAGTAATTATGCCCTTGTAACTCTGACAGTATTTGCGTATGATGTTTGTTGCTATTCAATGTCAGAACAAAGAAGATGATGTTGGAATAATACAAAGTGTATCAACTAACAGAAATTTAAAATCTGTAAATCACGCTGAATTACAAACAGGAAACATGTCACAAGGTGTAGAGTGGCACTCAAATGGATTTTGATTTGTCAGTTTGGGGATTTTCTGTGGACAAGCCTCATGGTTGCCAATTTCACTCCCCACTTCCCCCTTTTTTTCCTCCTACAACTGCTTCCTTCAATCCAGAAGCAACATTCCTGTATTACTCTTCTTGTAGAGAGAAAATAAAAATAAAAATAATTCTGAGAAGGCAGCTGAAGGCAGTCTAGGAGATTATGCTGGGAAAAGCAGCCTGGCTCTTGAGGAGCGCAAGTGAGAAGATCCCAGTGCCTGCAGTGCCACCTTCCACTCCAGCTTTTATTGGGATCTTGGCTTCCCAAGCACAATCCTTATGTTCCTACAGCCCACCAATATCAAATGGTTGCAAAGTAAGGGACTACAGAGGGGAGGCAGAAATCTTTACCCACCAACCACTAAAATGTCACAAAAATCCATTGTCAAAAAAAGGTATCAGTGCATTAATATTTAAAAGCTGTAGCCAAATAATTCTGAAACTGTCTCTGCAGAACATTTCACTGCTGTGACCCACCACTAATGCAGAGCAGCTGGGATGTCCAGAGCCATCCAACCAGGCAGCTCAGTGAGCAACAATTTACAAATAAAAGAGATTTATTTTGTTCCTGGAATGATACTTCTGAAAGTTTTATTTGAACTGATCATTAGGGAGGACTATAACTCCATTTATGTAAGTCCAAGACACAGACCTTCCACTAATCATTTTGAAAGCACATTAGTGACATTAGTTAACTTTATTTGTATGTGTTTGCATTTGGGGATTATTTCAGTACATTTCAAAAACTGTCGTCTGGATATCAAAGGATCATAGATCTAACAACTCATACAGTTACACGCAAAGCCCTAGGTAAAACAGGTTTTAATTTTAAAAAACCCCAAACAATCCCTTTGTTTAGATAAATGTCAATTAAACCACCTTCAGAAATCTGATTCAGCTTACAAAAAAAATTAGGACATTGCATGAAAATACATTTTGATTTCTTGATAAATTCAAAAACCAAATTACCCTGAAGAACTGAGGCTTGTGCTGGGCATTCTAAGAGTTAAACTTGAAACTGCTTTGCTACTTACCAACCCCTCACTGGGCATGATGCTGGTGAGGTGAACGACCTCGAGATGTGCTGACTGGGACATCAGAGAGTCAGATGACAGCAAAATGATGTGGTCACAAATCCCAGACAGGGTTTTACACTACAAAGAAAAACAAGTCAATGGAATCCCTCGTATCAAACTGGAACTACAAGTGGAGAATTCCTTATTCTAAGAATTAACCAAGAATAAACAGATAATTTTAATTCTTAGCACTGTAAAAGCTACAGGTGTATGAAAGTCAAGAGCAAGTGGTTAAGGGAACAGAAAACATCCATATATGTCAAGAAAATGTACATGTATGAACAGTTCTGCTGTAGAAGAATATCTGTGTCTCTAAACTATCTTCTCCACTCCAACCATGTGCACTTTAAAAACAAAAGAACAAACCCAATGAACTTTATCCTTATGATTAAAATACGATTGAAGCAGAGTGAAATAGGTAAAAATAAATGTCTTATGCAACTGAATAACCTATTTTGGCTACCAAATGATGACATCATCCTTACCAACTGTGATAATTAGGTGAATTCTGCTCTTCAACTTGGAAAATTTCTTTTGTTAAAAATTACCCTGGCAGAGAAGTGCCTTAGTTAGCCCATTTCCTGAAGTAAAATTCTTATGCATCTTTGAACACATCCTTTAACTAATATTCTACATTACTACAACTATGCAATGATTTTGTTATCCTGCCTTCCAGCTAAAGATCTCAAAATCTTAATGCAAATCCACAGAAACACCTTCAAAGCAGGAGCCCCATTGCATGGACAGTAGCAGTGGGTCTGACAAATTAAACCCATCTGTCAAAGCAAAGTTTGTAGGTCAGAGAGGAGCTGAGCTGAACTCTCAGACAACATTCATGTGGAAAGATTTATTCCCAAATTTCTGTGTGTTGCCTAAAGCACACTCCTTCAAAAAGTCTATGCCTGAAAATGTTTGAACCTAATGTAAAAGAATTCATTTAACAGAATTGCAGGATGGGTGCTGTGTGCATCTATTTTGCTTTGGGGACTGTACTCTCATTTTTCCTAATTATAGCAAATTCCAGTGAAATCCCTTCAGGGAAGTTTTCTTTCAGGCGTTTGCAAAAGCATGAGTCTTTCTAATATCTCATTTGACACTATCCACAGAAGTTAAACAAATAAAGTTGTCACAATGAATAAGTTAACTGGCTAACTGCCTAAATTTATAGGTTGTATTTCCATTCACTGTACAGTTACTCATCTGGAAATCCAAGGACAGCTCTGGAGCCCTGGCTGTGGCATCTGGATTTTGTATCAGCTGCAAGATGCAAAGCATCCCACTGAGGTGCGTGTGACTGCAGCTAAAGGTCACCATTTCCACAAATATTTCAAGCAGTTTCAGCTCGGGGCCAGAACCCCTGAGCAGAATTTGGGTCTCATCTTCTCCCAGAAGAGATGGGGAAACTCAAAAAATCTCAAGTGGAGTGGGTGCCCCTGTGTGTGAGTACATTCTTTATCCAGCTTTTGAATCACTGGCATGTCAAGATATTACCATAATTTCCAACTGAAAACCTCTCTATGCCTCAAAATTTGAGAGCATTTGCCCAGATTAGATGCAGACTAAATCCCAGAGAGAACAACACTTTCTACTTTCTACTGTAATGCTTTAACCTTAGAGTTGCCTCATGAAAATACTTTTTTTAGCAAAATAAACAACAAAGAAGTTTTCAATCAAATCAATCTGGTCTATGGAAGGTGTCCCTGCTACAGTTAGAATTGTGGGCTAAAAGGTGTAAATATATATATATGTGTGTGTGTGTGTGTGTGTGTGTACACACCCCAAATCCCAGAAGGTATCAGGTGCTTTTAAAAGTTCTATTCATACCCAGGTTTGCAATAATAAGCTTTTTCTTTCTCTAAAAGTCACTGCACACTTTCTAAATTTAACAGCACATCAATGTTTTATGACAGATTTTAATCCCTGCTGGAACCAGAGTATGTGCAAAAGGCTTTAAAAAAAAGAAGAAAAAAAAGAGTCAGGCACTTGGGCAGAGCTTTTCAAAAGCTTATCTGAACTTATAAATCCTTTGAGAGTTCCCTTTCACCACAGACTTTAATTCTATCTCAGTGTCAGTACAGGTTTTCAGTGCTAGTACCAGGAAAATATAAAGTATTTGAACTTAAAGGCCAATATCTAATCAATAACCTTGAATAAGATTCTTCCACTCTGCTTTGTCATCAGATTTTTTTGAGTTCTGAAGGCCCAAAATGCTCAGTCTGACAACCAGTGATGCACCAGGTCTATGGATCTGACCAGCCATCCTGGTAGGAATATTAACTATACAGAATATTGTGCAGCTTCTAAACTTAAAACAATTATTTTGTATTTGTAGTTAACTGTAGCTATAACAGAGAGCATTACTGTGGGGAACTTTAAATTTTAGCAACTGATATAATTCATCAGAGATCATGCCAAAGAGTAAGGAATTTTATTTTCCTATAGCAGCCTTATTTTTTGAAAAAATCATTTCCATGTGTGGGGTAAAAATAGTGAATACCAAAGCAGATTTACTTACCACATGAAGAATTTTATTTTCTGTTTCATACACTGTACAATCCTGTGGTAAAACAGAACAAAACCTATTAAATGAATGTCACATTAAATTTCCTAGTAAGAAATGAAAGAAGGGTTTGTGCTGTTAACAATCTCTTACATATTCCTGATGAATCTTAAAACTTGCTACTTTTGGAGCAGTCGTTTTCCTATTTTAGCTACCATTTTAAGAATAATCAATCTTACACTCTATAATTTCAGTTTCACCCTTACCTTGCTTTTTGCTTTAGTGCTATTACAGGGGTTAAAATATTGTTTTTCTTTCATGAAACAAACCATACAAATTGCTAAAAGGGATCTCCTGCCTCTATTACTTATTAATGTTTGAAAGTTCCCTCAGTGTGACCCTCTGGAAACTGGGACACAACCATGGCAAAGGGGTTTGAACCATCCCCCGCAGCTCTGTGGAATTCTCCCGTTTTGAGGAGGCTGAAATCGGATCTTGCTCTCCTTATGTTATCTCCTCCCTTGACCCAAACCCTAGACTCCTCCCCTGCAATACCCGATAAAACCCCACCACCCTGCCCCTATGGCCCTCTTTGCCTTCTCCTCCCTTCCCTGGCTCGGGGGGGGGGGAATAAAATGGACTCTTGTGCTTAACAAAACAGAGACTTGTTTCGTCTGTTTCCCTGCCGGTGCCTGTACCTCCCTGGACACGATGTTCACTGTAGCCACGCGGTGCTACAAATGGTGGATGAATGCGGGCAACCAGTGAGGACAGACCAACCGGCACTCCGTAAGTCTCCCGCAGATTGCTACACCTGGCGGGATCCCCATCTTCCATGGAGGTAAAATACTTACAGGGAGGGAAACATCCAATAAGAGGACCGGCTTACTGGGTCCGAGAGATGAAACTAACATCTACCATCACAAGTCTCTTTATTCTTCATGGGAGGGAGTTTTTAAGAACTACAAGCGTCTAGTCTGTCTGCTTTAAGGACCATGCTGGGGACTTTTACCAACTTTTCTGACACGTTTGCTGTAACTTATGGACGATTTGCATGCAGGGTGTCGGCACCCTAAATCAGTAGTCCACCCTCCTGTGAACCCCCACGTTTTTCAGTTGCTGTGAAGCTGCCTGTATCTCTTCTTACCCTTTGTTCCTAAGAGTACAACAAGAAGTGAAAACTGCCAGAATGGCACGGAGCTGCTACCGTCTCTCTGTCACCCTGCCCCTCTCCACCCCTATCCCACTTTCCTGAAGGCAGGACAAGGTCAGAAACCGTCCAGAAGTGACGCAGGTGCGCTACCGTCCTCCCGCTGTCCTGTGTCCTCCTTCGCCCCCCTGTCTTTCCATATCCCCCATTCCCTGCCTGCGAAGGCAGTGGCCACGCCGACCCGAGTGCTCCTAAAAATGGCGCTTACACGCGGTTTTTGAGATCCCCTCTTTCCCGCCAAAGTCCTCCTTTTCCGGTCCCATGCCTGCCCTTCCCCCCCACCTACCTCCCCTCTTCCTCCTGCGTGGCTGCAGCTGGCTCTGCCCCAGGCCCGCACGGCAGTGGTGGCGAGGCAGGGCTGGCCAGCTCCAAGAGAGGGCCGGGCCCTGCCCTGTGCCCTGCAGCTGTCCCCATACGGGCCCACGTGGCAGAGGTGGCGTGGCGGAGCTGAGCAGCCCTGAGAGAGGCCGGGCCCTGCCGTGTGTTGCGAGTTCTACCACTGCCGCTTTCACTGTTCCTCGCTTCACAGTCATCGTCATCAATCCAATAGAGTAACACCTGCAACACCAGTACTAAAGCCGAGACGAAACACTAAGAACTGTGACCTTCATGAAAGAAGAGATCAAGGAACTGCACCCCTTCTGGTCAGAAGATCAAAGGCCAAAGGAGACTCATTAAGTAAAAATGTATTCATTTAATTCAGTATCATCATGTCTGTTACCTTATCCTCTGTAAGTCTCAAATGCTTTTCTATTGCTTGTTAATTCAGCTTAATAATGTTCATTTTAGTTTTGCAAACCAATAAGTCATATTCCCGAGAATCCCCTTATGAGTTATTCAACACACCTTTTAACCAATTTATAAATGGAGGAGTTGTGGAATTCTTGCGTTTTGAGGAGGCTGAAATCGGATCTTGCTCTCCTTAGGTTATCTTCTCCCTTGACCCAAACCCTAGACTCCTCCCCTGCAATACCCGATAAAACCCCACCACCCTGCCCCTGTGGCCCTCTTTGCCTTCTCCCTCCCTGGCTCGGGGGGGGGGGGAATAAAATGGACTCTTGTGCTTAACAAAACAGAGACTTGTTTCGTCTGTTTCCCTGCCGGTGCCTGTACCTCCCTGGACACGATGTTCACTGTAGCCACGCGGTGCTACACAGCTCTGCCCCACCTCCTCCTGCCACTCCAAATTTCAGGTTATGTTCTGCTAAAACATAAAAAGGGAAATACAGAAAATATCAATTCCAAGCAGAGTGAGATTAGAACAGGGTCTCCCCAAGTCTTGGTTCCCTCTGAGGGCAGCCCTGGCCAGGCCTCAGCCCCTGGCTCCCTTTCCCCTTATTACGTTGGGATATTGTTAAATCCTTCTCCAAGTGCTGTTCCACATTGGAAAAGGCTTTCTACAGAGCAAGATATGGGATAATTTAAAAACCTGTCTTCTTCATTTAGTATTTTTTCCTTGAATAAGCTTTCAAGTAAAATTTAACTTGGTGGTAATACCTGAGAGGTCCCTTCAAGTAACTTAAGATTCCCCCAGTTGGTCAGAGCCTGGTGATGGCAACACCAAGGCTGAGGCTTTTATCCCTATATGAGCTTAAGAGTTGGACTTGTTATGTGGGTCCCTTCCAACTCAGAACATTCTGTGATATCCCTTCAAGCAGCTTAAGATTCCCTATAGTTCTTAAGATTTCCTCTTTTTCCTGGATCTTAATATATTAGCAATAAGAGTTAATTGTTTCAGATCTTCCATGAAACAATTCCAACCCCCTCATTCCCTGTACCCTGAACACTCAGTTTGGGCTGGGACACTCTCTGGAGGTCTCTGCTCCCATTTTCCAGCAGCCCTAATGCTTGGCTGTTTCCATCCAGCTCCCAAACCTTGTCCCTTGGGTGTCTCTTTGAGGATTTTTTCCCTGAGCCCCTCTGAGGCAGCTGCTCCAAACCCTCAGCCCAAGGAACTGCCTCTCCCTCAGCTCTGAAGGTCAATATTTATTTTGGAGGATTGCTGCTCCTGTGGAGAAATTAATTTCTAAGTGACTACAGTTTAAAGAATATTGCTACAGAATAAGAAAGTCAAAATCAGAAGATTGGGAGTGCCAAGCAACACAGAAGAATTTATATTAGCATTTCATGGTCAAGTATCCCTTTGATGTTTCCTCTGTATTCATACTGTTATTTTCTAGAGCACAAAAAAGAATTCAATTAGTCAGTTTGGCTGGCAATGCCCAAGGCAGTTTTTCCTACAAGTTTTGCACACTTCAAACAGCTCATCCATCTCCTTTTAACCCTCCATGTACCAAGAGAACAAAATGATCACAGCAGGGCTTTCAGCTTGACTTCAGAGCTAATGTTCCTGTCTAAATTATTCCTTTAATTTCTGTGCTAGAAATATAATATGAACCTCCCTCTGAACAAACTTAATTACTTCAGGTCAAAGAGTAGAAGACTTATGTGGGCCTGAGAGATTTTAGCCTGCTAGCAGCTGCTAACTTTTCCCAAGGAAAAATTTCTCAAGAAAGTTTCTTCTCAAAAGAATCTTGGCAAACAACTATCCTTTCTCAAAACAGTCTTTCTCTAGGTGGTGTTTTGTTGGTTTTCTGTCAGGAGTCAAACCCGGGTCACGGCAGTGAGAGTGCCGAATCTTAACCACTAGACCACCAGGGAAAGGCTGCTTTGAGAAAGGATAGTTGTTTGCCAAGATTCTTTTGAGAAGAAACTTTCTTGAGAAATTTTTCCTTGGGAAAAGTTAGCAGCTGCTAGCAGGCTAAAATCTCTCAGGCCCACAAGACTTATGTATAGTAAAACTGAAATTTTACTGTTTTGTAGAGCAGAATTAATGTTAGCTGTGCTTATGTTGCACATTCAAGATTACATTAGCATGAAAAATGTTAATGGCTTTGGGATTCCTTCCAAAATAGATGCATATTGACTTTTTTTTTTAATACATCAGACTAGTTTAACTGAGAGGTTAAAAGCACTTACAGTGTTATACTAAAATATTAAGATATGTAGGTCACAATATTCTTCTGATTTATTTTTCTCTGATACATAGCAATGCACTAGGGATCTCATTAAAAAAATAATCTTCCAGGACTACCATTTATAGGATGTTGATCTATTTTTCTTAGAAATTAAATAATAGTTACAGTCTCATTCTTTCCACATTCTCCAGTAGCAAGATGACATGATAAAAATATTTGTTCTTAAAGTTTAAAATAACTTTTAAATTAGTAGCTGTGGTCTATTTCCCTTCTGTAAAAGGATAAAACCCAGGAATTACAAAACCAGTCACAGCAGCAGTGTTCCAAAACAAGCAAGGACTGCACTGTCCTGAACATCCAAAATTGAAAAGTGCAACACACCTTTGTCTCTGATAAAGTGAAACTGCTCCTCTGCATATTCATAAAGAGAAAAGGTCAGTGGGACTTGTGCTCACCCATGCTCTAGTCAAAATTGCAATTTCTAATTCCGAAAGAAGGAAAATGCAAGTACCACAAAAAATTTGCAGATACCATAAAGAATGTTTTATGGCAAGTTCTTGTTAACTAACACATAAGAAAATGTAAAATATTTAGTTCATTAACTAAGTTCTATAAAACAGCATGAGCTAAGTCAACTACTGAAAAGAAACTGAGACCCTACAAAGGAGCATTTCCCACCACAACACCACAGGAAAGTTCTACAGCAGTCTTTGAGTGGTGGATATGACAAAGTGATATTTCAAAATATATTGCTGGCATGCATAAAATGAAATACTTCTGAAATTCAGACATTCAAAAGAAAGAGATCACTCTGGAATTAGGCAAATATACAATGGCAAATGCACAGAACTGATTCATTTTACTTGATTTGAAGGTAGAGACTTGATCAGAGTGTATTTTTAGAAAAGAGTGAACAGATGTTTGATGAAATGTTCTTTAGCAAATGCAAGCAAAATAAGATGGAGGGGCTGAAAGCTGAAGTCTGCAAAGTTCAAACTGAAAATAACACCCAGGTTTTGCATGGCAGCTGCTGAGTCACAGGATAATTCAGGGGTCTCTGGAGGTTGTCTGGTCCAACCACCTTCCCAGGGGAGGCTAATTTAAAATTTACACCAGGTACAAAAGTTACTAAGAAACAACAATTCCTATCGATTGCAGTGCAAACTAGATGGCTTTAAAAAACAGAAAAGCCATGCTTCATCTTAAACACAGTATTTGGCTAAAAATAGGGCAAAAATCCATTATAAGGTGTCTGAATTTATCTCAGTGAGGTTAATTAGACAGTAATAAAGGGGACAACAAGCAACATTTTGTTCAGCCTTTGTTGGAAAAAGTTAGGCTGAGTTGTGCCAACATCCTTTGGTAAGACACAGACACTTTTTGTTGAAAAAGTTTGTTCTTGCAGGTCAGGGAGTGCCCCTTAGGAGGTTTCCTCCCAGATTTGCCCTAAACCACTACAAGTAGCTTAGTGAAGGTGATCAAAAGGGTTAAGAAAACTGAGCAGAATAAAGTTTCCAAACAGAAATGGACAGCTGTAAACATCCTCTAAAATTAGAGAATGAGGTTTTCTTTTAACCGGCATGAGCACATGCTCTTTAAAGTTAAATAAGTGACTATTCATCATAGCATTTGCATGGTCTGTAAATAATAATAATGCATTAAAATAAATTTGATCTAAGGTTATGTCACTCAGATCACACAGGACATCCGAGCATGAAGATTCAGAAGCACTTTCTATATTAAACTAAGGTTACAGGGTAGTGTCCCCTGTTAAGAAAATTCACCTGGAGTGGCAGCTGCAAGTTGTGCACACAAAATGTGTTCAATTCGCACAAAATGTCAAAGACATTCCTCACTTAATGTGCCAAATCTGTACCCTTGACTGCTACTTTCACACTGGCTGAATGAGGTATTTAAAATGCATATAATTCATAAAACATGGAGTATCTGAAAGGATCTGAGACCCAGGTTTCTATTAGTTATGCCTTTCAATTCATATTCCAGCCTACAGCTGAGCCTGCAGTTCTGGTTTAGGTGAGACATTTCTGCTTTCACACATTAAGGTCAATTTTCCTCAGATTTATTGACAGCAAAGCTGTCTCTCTATGACTGATTTGGGTTTATCTGCTCTTTCTGGTGCTAAGTTTAATATAACATAAAAAGATCTTAATGGACAACCATCAAAAAAGCCAGATCTGACAATAAGATAAAGAAAAGACAAAACTTGATTTGTAACCTGAAGAACTAACTACGCATTTTTCATCTTGGAATTACTTGGAGTTTATGCTAAAATATTGTTTTTAAGTTGTCAAAAGGAGGACAGCTCTGGGACTGGAGCTGAAGAACTGGAAAAAATAAAGAACCAAACTATTGCTGGCAGAGGAAAACAGAATTTCATCTGCCAAAAGTGGGGACATGAATGACAGAAGTGGAGAGAGCAATTCAAAATTGCTCTATTTTCACCTGGACCAGAGAAAAATCAAACTCACACAAACAAAGTGCAATATCAGCTGAAGGACAGAATCAGAATCTGGACTTTTTATACTGTAGAGAAGTTCATTTTGCTTAGTCTGTAAATCAAAAATAGCCTAGTGCTATAAGCACCTTGTAAGAGAAAGTTTAATAAAGATACATAAAATAATTAAATGCTGACAGGAATTTCTAAACTAAAAAAGAGAAAAAGGATCATGGTTTTCTGCTGCAAAAATGCATAAAGGACAAGATTTCTGTGAGGAATAAAGCTGAATATTATAAATTAAGGATATTAGTGTAAAATATAATGACATTTATCAGCCTTAGTTCTTTTCGATCCATTGTCCAAAAAATAAATTTAATAATACAAAAATAACAAACAATAAGGCATCCACTGTATTGGACCGAACTGGACAAAGCAGTGCAAGGGGCAAAAGGCACACGGCCAAAGGCAGAGTCCAGGGGCAGAGAAGGGTCCAACGGGGAACAGCGATTAAGAATATTACAATTCTTGCACCAAAAATCAACCTATGATAACACAGAGAACTGAGAACTTTCTGGTAACAATTAGCATAGAGAGCACGTCAATCAGCCATCTGCTTATGACACTAAGAATGGGGTTTCCCAAGGCATTTTTCCAGGGTTCTCTTTTTTCCTGGGGAAACTGCTCTCTACACTGTAGTTATTTTTACTATTGCAGTTTTTAAGCAGTGATGTGAAAGGACTCAGAGAAGACAGTCACTCCCACCTGTTGCACAATGGTTGTTATTTCCAGGCACAGTTGAACAATGTTGTTTTTCAGCAGTGAATATTCTGTCACACTGACAAACGGAGACCTGGGGCAGAGGAAGGACAGGTTTATGCAGCATTAGGGACCACAATTTACACTACAGGCAGATATATGTAATTCAGGAATCAGTTCTACAGCACAGAAATGCCAAATCATTTTAATCTCCATCAGCAAGTCACACAACTTTTGTAATATACACCTTTGAAACAAGAAAAAATGCTGGCAGGATGTAAACTGGATTTTGGACAGAACATCAGAAGTTCTCGTTCTTATGAAGAGTAGAAATGGGGGCTTTCAAATAACCATAAGCAGCCCAGATTTTCTTTGTACTGCTTATTAAAAACATGGCATTTGTGGTATGACATTACTCCTCAGCAGCAATCGGCACCTTAATTCAGAGAGCACAGTAATGCTTACTTAGTCACAGCTTCCTGCACACTCAGATTCTCTTCAGGCTTTCCAAATTCTGGCTGAATCTGACCCCGTTTGAATTTATAAGAACTGACAAGGTCATAGCCTGAGAGAATATGACTGCTGGCATTAGGTTAGGAAGATGTCACCAGGATTATACAAATCCTGTAAAGGAGGGTGATTCACTGTGATTTCTAAGGTGCCATTTATACATTCCAGAGCATTCAGATTCCAGCTAAAGCTATTCACTGCTATAACTACAAAGAAAAACAAGCTAATGTTTGTTTTTGCCAAGCAAGAAAAATGCTGGTTTATGTTTTGGTTTCTGTCTTGCCACAGTCACAGACATACTTTTAATCAAATTCTCAGTTCATAAATGTAAAACACCAGTGGCTGGTTGTTGAGCATTACCCATCACACCTGCACCTAACACATCCAGCCTACTCCTGATAAATAAGAACATTTAATTTTCAGACTAAGCAAGCACTATTATTTATTTTGAACATTCTTAATTGATTTGCTCAACTCCAGCTTTTCTGTGTCTTTTTGATGGCTGAAAGACAGCTCAAACTCCACAAGCTTTCCTTCCTTGCCCTTCATGCTGAAATTTCTTATGATGTTACCAGTTGTGGCAGTGAGAATAGCACAGAAATATTAATTTCACACAAAATCCAACTGAAAGAATCTCAAAAGGTATCTAGAGAAAATTTTAACACTCTCCTGACAGAGAAGGGTACTAAATTTTGCTTCCAATATTACACAAATTTCTAAAATCTTAGAGCTAGAATTCCAGACCTGCCATTTTAATATTAGAATAAAAGAGCACAAGAGGCAAAGAAAGAACAAATACAGAACTCCCCAAAGAATTATTCTCATGCACAAGGGATTGAGGAACAGTTAATTACCTGTCCAGCCAGGCGAGTAAGTTCTTGGCAGCACCAATCAGGTCAACTACAGAGGTAAGAAAATCATTTGGCAGCCGTCTGGAGGCCCTGCCATCATAATGGCCACTCCTCCTCCTACCCGTTATAAAGTTCTGAAGGTTTTTGGCTGAGGCATTCAGCTTGTGACACAGAGTTCTCAGGTTTTCAGTCTCCAGACCATAATTCTGAGGGAAAGAAGAAGATTGATAGTGTGGTCAGCTACGTGAACCAAACTGCGAGGAGAAATATCCTGGATTGCCTTGGCTGATGGGGTGGTTGTGGGTATCCGGGTTGAGATGAAACGGGAATATTTGGGTTGGGACACACAGGATGCACCCAGTCTGGGGGACAGCCTCTGCTGCCACCGGCACTTACAGTTCAACACAACTCACGTGGGTTCAGCCACGTCCCTGAGGGAAAGGCAAAAAGGATCCCACGTGCTGAGTCTCCAGGTCTGTTCCATTCTCAGGAAGTGAGCTGAGGGAGTGCAGTGCCCCCTCTCTGCTGTGGCCCATGGGTGTCTGTCACCTCGGTCTACAGCAGTCCCACTGCACTGGATCCCAGCACCTGGAATTCCTTCACCTGAGCAGAACATCCCCTTCCCCTGCCCTGTGAATCAGGAATTAAATGGAACACAGCCTTTCTGAGAGGCTTTCACAGGAACAGCCTCTCCTGAACCTTGCTGCTGCTGGAGAGCAGCTGTCCCACGTGGATTGGAACACGGGAACATCAAACCAGGTCAGAGCAAAGGCTCCTGCTCCCCACAGCTGCTCAGGGAAGAGTGAGCAGAGAACATGTAGGAACGGCTGCTCATGGCTCAGAGACTCCAGCCAGTGACAGGGTTTCATATTTAAGAGTTCTGAGTGGATTTTTGTCCATTGTTCTAGCTCTGATGGCGGGAGAAGGGTTGAATCTAACTGAAGGTTTCCAAACACAAGTCCCTTTTCCGTTTATCCACTTTCCTTCATCCATGTCTCTGTCTTTTTATCACAAGGCCTATTGCCCACTTAGACCCAGATAACAAGCACAAAGATAGTTCAAATCCATTAAATAACTCAAATTCACACAGAAAGTCTCAAACATGCTGAACTGAACCCAGATTTCTTGCAGCCCCCAGAGGATGTAGGACATGAAAGGATTTAATAAGCATTCAAACAAAATCAACTCTCAGAGTCTGAATTGATAGCCCACTGTTAATTTCAACTATGCATATATTAGAGGACAACTGATCATGAATATCACACATTAATATTTTTGCCTAAACTTCTTCCTCAAAGCAGAGAATAAAGAATTGAAAAGAATACACTTCTTGACAGATGCTAACATGGATATTTGTACTAGAAATCATAATTTTGAGCTCCAGAAAAGAGAAATATACTGAGTAATGACAAGACTATAAACTGGGGTTGTATGGAAAGCAAACAAAGCACAAACAAACACTTGGTGAAGTGGTTTGGACCTCTGAAAGCTGGTACTGGGGACAGTGCCTTCCCTGCCAGCCATTCTCCCTGTCAAAGTTCATTCTGAGAAATAAATCAAGGCCTTGCCTCCAGCTTGCAGGGAAATCTGAGAAATGAAACACTTTGCTACCTTAGCTGACTGGAAAGAATTAGACTTAAATAGCAGGGAGATAATTAATTTCATTGTTAGGCCTGTATCACAGCTAAAATATCGTGGCAGGGGCCGGACCATCCAGTTCAAGACCAAATTGCTACAGATGACAAAAAAACTCTCTTCAACTTTTTTCCCAGAACAAATGCGGCATGGTTAGCAAGTGTCACCAAAGAAAGTCATTCTCTTTTGGAAAAGTTTAAAGAGCAAGCTGTATGCGATATTAGTGTGTCATCTGTTTAATATCACATCTAATCTTTTATTAAAGCACTGAAGGAATTCCCTCCCCTGCTCTATTTTCCTCTCGACTTCCACTCATGCCAAGATGATGACTAAGTGGATGTACTGGGATGCCTTTTCCAGCTCTCAACCAGCTGGGCAGGGCCTGGTTTCCCCTCAGAACAGGTTTCATTCTGCACACTCAGCAACACATTACAAGGATGATAAACTAGATCCTCCTGGTTGCTTATTCCTGTGGAAAGAAGCAGAAAAAAACCTCTCCCAATAACTTGTTATTGCATAAAAGCTCTGGAAACCTGTCACTTTGCTTTTAAGAGCTAAGCAGGAAAGGACACAGTTTGATCACTGAATCTATAAATACCAGAGGGTATTTTAGATCCCAGCAAGTGTAATCAGCCAGAGAGATCTTCTCCAGTCACTGGAAAACACAGAGGACTGAGCAGGAAATGTGTGTGAGGAAATCCACCTAGTGAACAAGTTCTTTGCTTTATCTTGAAGTTTATTGCTTACATGCCAATGACAACCTCAATTAGTGTCAATATAAAATTTAAAATACAGCAGAACATAGATAAAATATACCCATAAAGATAATCAGAAGATGAAAGGAAATTTTTCAGCACAGTTGAAGTGCTGGTGCAAGTTAGTGGTTTACCTGAGACTGAGCGGGGCACAATAAAGGGGAAAATATAAAACTATCATGAAAGTGACATTAAATCAATGCCTGATTTTTGTAAACAACCAATGCCAGTTTTTTGTAAACACCAGCACCTGAAGATCAAAAGCCAAGCACGAAATATCTACAGTTTATGAAGAGTTTATTTCTTCTGTGGAAACCCCTCCAGCATTTTTTCTTACAGGTAGAGCTATAATGAAATTGTTTTGCTGTAATGTGACATACAGAGATAGAAATAATGTCTGCACATTGAATAGGCACAGGATGTAATTTTAGCTAAACAGTTTATATGGC
Source organism: Trochalopteron elliotii (assembly GCA_024734555.1). Lineage (NCBI taxonomy): Eukaryota > Metazoa > Chordata > Aves > Passeriformes > Leiothrichidae > Trochalopteron > Trochalopteron elliotii. The sequence goes on from JANPWX010019087.1 coordinate 322,023, forward strand.
ATAAGTAATGACTTTAACTTACCTTAAAAACAGATTTCTTTTTAATTATAGCAATTTTTCTTCATGTTATCATTCGTGTGAGTAGTCAGTGTAATATATATATAAATATATGTATAAATATATCAACACATGGGTGCATACACAGCTTTTTCTGTAGGTGATACTTTGTTACAATTTTCACTGAATATAAAAGAGCAGAGCAGGAGAATATAATGAATATAAAAGGGCAGAGCAGGAGATCTGACTGAGGTGAAAGGAAACAACACTGACTGAAATTTGATACTGGCCAGTAGATCTCCAGCTAGCTCTGATTCCCGGCAGTGCCAGGGGCCGTTCCCCAATCTGCCTGCAGACTTGGGTAACGGTGCAGAACAAGGCTGTTCTTCAACGGCAACAGATGTTGCAGTGTCTAGGTTTCAGAGCAAGGATCAGAGAAGGCTCTTTTCCGTATGGTTTCTGAGATCTTTATTCCCCAAGATGGGGGGACGGAAAAGAAATCGAACAAAGCCCGCTCACCCACTTTTAAACCGGGGGGTAGAGGGCGTGGGGCAGGAAGGTGATTTGCCCCAGGCTGGACTGACAGGTATTTTTCTATAACATAGGGCAGGGTCAGGGGGAAGATGGACAGCTGACCAAAGCTTCCAGAGCAAAGGCAGGGTCAGGAGAGATGGACAGAGGGACAGGGGAGGAGATACCTTTGGACGGTACCTAATTGATCAGGGGGAGAAGCAGGAATGAACCACTGGGATACATAACTCCAAAACAGCTAAATAAAACCCACCACCACAAATCCCCCTTTTTTGTTTAATTTGAAACAAAAGGAGAGAGAAAACTAACTCTTCAAACTCCTGTCTGTGGCCCCTCCCACCATCTTTCAACCACAGCCACAGTGAATTTGGAAGGAGCTGATTTTTTGGCTCTCTTAGCTAGAACTCCCTTTAGCACCTTAAAGGCTAGGGAAATCAAAACGATAATGAGAAAAACTATCAGAATATCTTTTACAACTGATGACATCCATCCTGGCAACCCCCAATCTCTAAAGATGTTTCTCAGCCAGTCTCCTGATTCCTGCTTAATTTCCTCAACCATGTTCTTCATTTCTTGGATGGAATTGAGGATGCTCTGGCCTCTGCTGGATAAATTGAAACAAGGCATCCTTTTGAAGTCTTCACGCTCCTGCTCATGCCCTACCAACAGAGTTAGCAGGAACAAAAACCACAGGAGTCCTGGCCTCTTCCTGGGGGATAGGATGTCTAAAAACAACATATACATATAAGTAGGAAAACAACATTTAAAACTCATCAGAAGAACCTATTAAACACTCTGGATCAGGGAAAACACAGGATTTGGGTCCCCCACTTTCTTTGCGTCGTCTCCGGGAGGAAGAAATGGCTACATCATCAGGTTGGGAAGGTGAAGGTGAGGTTGCATTCAGGGCCTCCTTTTCCTTAGGTGGAACATAAGGTTTGACCCATTTTTATGGGACCCATTTCAAACCTGAGGGGGTGGACACGCAGGCATATCCTTGACCCCAAGTGACTAAATCAAAGGGCCCCTGGACTTTCCAGGTCTCAGGGTCCTTCACCAGGACTGGCGGCCTCTCTTCAGACTTCAACCGCTGACTCTGGTTGAAGTGTCTGACAACAGGAGGGTTGAGATTTTCAAATGAACAGTTGAGAAAGTTCATAGTAAAAAGAGCTTTACAAAGTCGTTGGTGCAGACTGTTGATCTTGACATCCCCTCTCTGTTGTTCTAGGGCTTTCTTGAGAGTGTGATGGGTTCTTTCTATTACTGCCTGACTGGTGGGGGAGTAAGGGATACCCTTGCGATGTTCAACCCCCCACTCCTGCAGGAAATTACCGAACTCCTTGGAGGCATAAGTTGGACCATTATTGGTTTTAATCACTTTGGGGATCCCCAATGTAGAGGCGGCCTGCACAAGGTGTTTCCGTGCATCAGTGGTCTTCTCCCCTGTGTGAACTGAGGCATAAACTGCACCAGAGAAGGTATCAACTGACACGTGGACATATTTAAACTTCCCAAACTGGGGTATGTGGGTGACATCTGTCTGTCATACCTCGCAACTGCCAAGCCCTCTCGGATTAACTCCTGATCCTAATGATGGTAGGGAGAACTTTTGACAGTTCGGACGAGTATCTATGATCTCCTTGGCCTGATCTCGCCTTAGATGGAATTGGCGGATCAGACCTGGAACATTTTGATCGAACTGTTGATGGCTTAACTTGGCCTGTTGGAAGATGTTAGGTAGGCCAGCCAGCTGCACAGGAGCAGCTAGGGCATCTGCTCTGTGGTTGCCCTCTGCGATGAAACCTGGAAGGTCTGTGTGCGACCTTACATGCATTATGTAATAGGGTTGCTCTTGGTGGGAGACTAGATGGATTAGCTTCAAGAGCAAATTAAAAATAACCAAATTTGAAACCTCCTTGAGCACTGCATTCTCAGCTCTGGACACTACCCCTGCTACATAGGTCGAATCAGTAACCATGTTTATTGGTTCTGAGAACCTTTTAAAGACCCTGACTACTGTGGCCAACTCAGCAACCTGAGGGGAACCCTCAACTGTCTCTACATCTGTCTCCCACTGCTGAGTATGAGGATCCTTCCATGTCATTACAGACTTGTGGGACCTTCCAGACATGTCTATGAAAATTGTCAAGGCTTTGAGAGGCTTGCAACTTTGCTTTTCTTTAGGGATCAAATTAAATTCAGAGTTAAACAATTTGTGGCCAGGACAATGAATTGAAATTTTCCCTGGGTAGCTGTCTAAAGCAAACTGTAACGTTTTGTTTTCACAGAGAAATTGCTCCAAAGCCTCATTGATGAACCTTCCAGTTGACAATTTAGTTGGTACATGAATGCATGTAAACTCACACCCCGTCAGCTGTCGCATCCTGACCCTAACCTTGCTGATCAGCTGGGCCATCAACTCTTGCGGCTTGGTGATACTTTTGGACATTTGGTGACTGAGGAACACCCATGGATAGGATAGGATCCTTTTGGTCCTTGTCCCACTGAAAAATGAGCCCATGGAGGTGTGGCAATTTCCCCAGAATGATGAAATTGAATGGGAGGTCGGGCCGGCAACAATGGGACTACCAGCTCGACATTACCAACTGTACCTTCTCCAATGCCTGCTGGGCCTCCTGAGTCAGAGCCCTTGGAGAATCTAACTCTTCTCCCCCCTTTAAAAAATTGAAGAGGGGGGCTAGGTCCTCTGTAGTGAGGCCTAGCCAGGGCCTGACCCAATTCAAGGACCCACACAGCTGCTGGAGGTTCCTTTAAAGTCCTAGGCCTATCACTGATCACCAACTTCTGGGGTGTTATTGTCCAGTTGGCAATCTCAAGCCCTAGGTACCTCCAAGGTGGCATCCTCTGCACTTTTTCTTGCTGCAACTCAAATCCCGCAGTGGTCAGAGCAGTAATAGTTTCCTCCAGTACCTGTGTGAGCATGTTGTCATCGGGGGTACACACCAGCACATCATCCATATAATGAAGGATGATGGCTTCCCCCACCTTGGCACACACTGGGGACAGTATTTTGGCGACGTACCACTGGCAAATAGTTGGACTGTTTTTCATCCCTTGTGGTAAAACTTTCCAGTGGTAGTGCCTCCAGGGAGCTTTCCTGTTGATGGAAGGTACAGAGAAAGCAAACTGCGGGGCATCGGCTGGGTCTAGGGGAATTTGGAAGAAACAATCTTTGATGTTGTCAGAGTCTGTCCAAGGATGTGATATGTCTCCAATGATTGAGGACTGAGACCCCAGACTCTGAAAGGAGCCCCTGGCCCGGTTGAGGTGTAATGTTTGCCAAGTCTCGGAGGACTGGTATGCATCTCCATGAGAACGGGGTGCAAGAACAATGGAACTGGTCACAGTGGACTGAGCCAAGGCTGCTTGTCCAAACTGGTCTGTCGGTACCGGAGGTACGGTTTGCAGCTTGTTCCTGAGCACCCAACCTCAACACAGGTGGTTCTTGCTTTGGTTCTGTGCCCCTCGCTTTGGTTCCCGCCTTGACCAACCTATAAAAACTCTGGAGACCCTCTCTTACTTTTGTGATCACCCCAGTGGAGAAGTTCGCATCTATAGGCATCTTTAGACCTCAAGGACTCGTTGGTAGCTATAATCCCCTTCCCCTCTTTCTCTCTCTTTCTTACTATTCTTTATTTCTCTCCCCACTATCGCATTTGTTGGCACTAAATAAAGGTGCATTTGTGATTGAGTAAACTGAGTTGTCCCCTGCTGTGTCTTTTGCGCTCTGAGATCCTTAAAACGGACCATCACAAACCCCGCTTGCATTAGCGGATCGTGACAGATGTCAAGGATGACATGATTCCAATTTTGGGGGAGCATTGAAGGGGATGGCATACCTGGTTGAAGGGACCCCATGTCCTCGATGACCTCGTTAATTTTTCGCAGATTGTGGAGGAGGCGCCACCTGTCCTTCCCCGGCTTTTTGATGACAAATGCCGGAGAATTCCACGGGCTGTTAGTTTCAACAATGTGGCCTTTAGCTAACTGCTCCTCCATGAGCTTGTTGAGAGCCTTGAATTTTTGTTTGTTCAGCGGCCGCTGGTCCAGCCAAACTGGGGTATCCGTCATCCAATTCAGTTTCTGGATGGGGTGCTCTTCAGTGGCTGCAACTAAAAATCCCAGGGTTTTTCTGGAATCTGAAATTCAACCCCCCATTGGGACATGGCATCTCTTCCCCGGAGGGTATAACCAGAATCGACAACAAACAGGCGTAAAGAGGCCAATTTCCCATCCGGTCCCTCAGTCTGCACAATGGTCTTTGCTCTCATGGCCAATTTTGTCCCCCTGACACCTGAAACTTTGCCAGCCACGGGTTGCAGCTTCCAGTGTGATGGCCATTTGTGTGGTAGAATGAGTGTTACATTGGACCCTGTGTCCATTATTCCTTGCAACTGGACAAAGCCCCCTTCCTTCTTAAGTACACACCAGATCAAAGGCTTTTGTTCCCCCACGACCTCAGCCCAATAGACAGAAGGATCAATATCGTCATGAGGTCTGGGCGCTGATGGCAGTAAATCGGGAATTGGAATAGCTTGCACTATTACTTGACCTTTAGGAAGGAAAAAGAGAGGATGGACACAACATGCCAAGAGAACGATTCCCACTGGCTCTGATGGTAAAATGCCAGGAGCGATCTCAACCTCAGGAGGTGTGTGTTTTGTGTCCCCAACAACAAGGTACTCACTGTCAGTCCAGTGTTAGGTTGAAACCTGTTCAAGGTCAAATGTTATTGTGTGCCAGTCCAGAAAAGAAAAGACCATGGAAGTAGTAAGTTCGAGCCTAAAAGGCTTGTATCTACTCTTCATGGTGATGAAACCTGAAGGTTTCTGAGGATCCAATATTTTTAAAGAATCACCCCCGCCTCAACCCCCACAACCCAGTGACCTGTCCCATTTTTCTCATCATGTGGGACAGGTTCACGCTTCCCCTTTAGTTTTTTGACGTTGGAGCAGGCCCCCCTTCTTCGCCCCCGGTGTGTGTGATTTTTTTTTTTTTTTTGAAAGGACAGAATCGCATTATGTGTCCCTCCCACCCACACTGGTGACATTTGACCCTCCCAACCACTGGTGGTTGAGGTGGAAGGGTGGCTGGTGCTGCAGTCCAGCTTCTGAGCCCGGGTCCTTTTCACTGATCTTCTGGGTCTACGATGGCCCGCTTCGTACACATCTCAACGAGGAGGTCCAGGGTTAGTGGTGGATCAACAGGAAGTCCCAAGATGATCCTCTTGCAAACTTCATTGGCATTGGTTTGCACTACCTCCAGGATCATCTTTTGTTGCAATTTCAGGTCTTCTATCTGACTCTCCACCACTGCACAAAACCTGTCTATAAAATCTAGGAAGGGCTCAGAAGGAGACTGTTTAATAGCAATTTAGCTTTGCCCAGCATCTTTGGTGGGCATAATTTGAAAAGCCTTTTTGGCAGCTCCTTTCACACGCTGGAGAACAGGTCGAGGTATTCCCCCAGCTTGCGTGCTTGATCCCAATCCCCTTCGCCACTTATATGATCTATTGCAATAGAATTGTTTTGTGCATCAACCGTGCATTCAGGGATTTGTAAAAGCTTAGGAAGGAGACCCCTGAGTAACCTCTTCCATGTCCTCGCTCATAGAATATATTTTGTGGGGGAGAGGAGGCATGAAAATAAGTCCCTGAGATCACTAGGAACCAACACATTTGTTATGGGTTAACACAGTTCGGTTTTTAGTTTAAGAGGAATATGGAATATTGCCCTGTCAGCACTTTGGAATTGTTTTGGAAAGGACAGGGACCTATCAGAAGCCAATTCTTAGCTACTGGCATATGGTTTGACCACTGAGAAAGCTGAATGCGACTTTGGGAAGTACCCATATAAATCCTGAGTTTGTCTGAGCCAGTTCTTTTTCCTTTCAGCCGGATGGGCAAGTAACATTGTGCGGCAGACAGGGGCTTGGCAGGCCGGGCGGCGGGGGCTTGGCAGGCCGGGCGACTGGGGCTGGGCCTGCCTGGGCTCCGAGGAGCGGCCCTGGCTGGGCCGTGCCTCCGGGCCCCATCAGCTGCCAGCGGGGGCCGGGCAGGCCCCACTGGCCGGGCCCCTGATACCAGCTACGGGCCCAGCTGGGCCAGGGCCTGCCCTGATTTAGACTGAAGGGTGGGCAAAAAAGTCATTTATGATCCTGCCTGTTTTTGATTCAGGACTGCCCAGATGCTCTGATCTCTTATCTCTTGGTGTGAGTTCTCCCCCCCCCCCCCCGTCATCACCAGCACAGCCTTGAAATCTAACACTGAGCTGCAGTGAGAGAGAGTAAGACTCTGGGCAGATTTAACTCTTTCCTCATAGCTCCGATCCTTCTCTGTGAGAAAGAATTGACAGAAAGTGGTTGAAACGTAGAGAGTCAGCAAAAGAACTGAAAAAAGACTATTTGAAAAAGGGAGTGAGGAGTTGCCTCATTGGCTGAACTTCTCTGGTGAACTATGGAGAATGGACTATTTCCTGTAACTTATTAATACTGTTTGAGGAAATGCTGGTTCTAGTCAAAAGTTGTGGACAGATATAATTGAGATTTAATTGGGAATTTTGAATAGAATAAGCCCCCCCGCTCCTGGGGTAAAAGGAGGTCTCAGCCTTTGAGACAAAGATGATTTTAGAGAGAAAGTGATTTGAGGCCCTTGGCTCCTGGGGTAAAAGGAGGTCTCTATTTCTTTTGAGAAAGAGACGATTTTAGAGATAGAAGAAGAAAATCCTTGTTTTATAGTAGAAGAAGCATTCTTAAATAGTACCCCAAATATGCTGAAAGACCCATGAGTAACCAGGGGAAAGGCTGCTAATGAGTAGGACTGCACAAATCTGCAAAAATTCTGAGTAGTTGCAGATTTGTGACACTGGGAGCCACCAGACTGTTTTTTTCTTATGGCAAATGTCTCCCTGAGACTCTAGAAAAACGCTTCTCCCAAAGTGATAAAAGATTATGTTTAAATGGTGGAAGTGACTGAAAATCACAGATTGTATCTCTCTATGTTGTTTGTGAGAAAGTGAACAGCTTGTATGGGAGAAGTGTTGTGAAGTTTCATTTTTTAATTTTTTTTAAATTCTTTTAGTGTTTGTTAATAAATATATTTGTTTATCTTTAAGTTTGAGCCTGCTTTGCTTCTCATGATCATATCTCACAGAAGGAAAAGAGAGTAAACACTCAAACCACTACACTAAATTTGACAAACAGAATTCAGCGAATGTGAAACCACTGCATTTTTTTAGCGTTTCCGCCCAGTTTCAAACTTAAAACTAAAACATAATTTGATGAAAAAGTAGCCTTTAGCAAGCCTTTAAAAAATTTACTTTTCCGACCGAATTCTTTCTGAGCTCTGAAAAAGGTTCCCATTTAGGATGGTTTGACCTATGATTGTATGTAACAGGAGCAGCAAAAGGAATGGCCTCCGGTTACGGGTTCAGGCCCCTGGGCCAGTCGCTTCTGGGTTCTGGACCATGGGAACCAGAAGTGGGACCGTGGGAACTGGAAGTCGGAAGAGAGTGGGCAGAGCTACATGAAAAGGGGGCTGAAACCTGGGCAGAGTTACCAAAGGGGGCGGAGATTTCTTGCAATGTCATTGGAGTGGATAAATGGGTGGAGTCAGAGGAGGGATAAGGTTGACTGACACAGGGGGAGGAGCCAAAGGGGCTGACACAAAGGAAGGGGAGGTATCCGGGAGTAGGAGGCAGGGAGAAAGGGATTGTGGGAAGAAGCACATGGTGGAGGCCAAGCCACATGGCCACCACCATTTTGTGTCCCCTGGGGGCCATTTTGGAGAGTGGAAGGCAAACTAGATCCAACTTGGGGATTTTGAACTTGGACAAAGGGAATGGGTTGAGAGTTTAGGGAAAAATTTTTGACAGCAGGCACTTTGCTGCCAGGGCAATGGTGCTGAGAAGGCTTTGGGGAGGAGGGATTGGGACAAGGGTTTTGGGAAGGAGGGGCTTTGGGAAAAACTGGGGAACACTGGGTTGGTTGTTTCTTCATTTTCTCTGGGCCCTTTTTCCTCTTTCGCTCACTCACCACAGCTTGGATCTTAACAAAGAATAGAAATCGTCCTGTAATATATGTTACAAAATAATTCGTACAAGAGAATTAAAACTACAGCATTTGTATAACCAAAGCCAGTGACAGGGAAAACGCGATTTGCATCAGGAAAGAGGGATTCACCAAGCAAGGATAAGCTGTCTCCACAAATGTTTATTCAAAAGGATTTTTCCGTCTGACAAGGCCCCAGGGATATGCATTCGATATGCACCAACAATAAGATAATATTCGTCACCAAAGATGTTTATTCCCAAACAGAATTCCAGTAAGAAAATAAATTATTCACCCATTCTGGGAAACTTTTCATCAGACCAGCAGCAAGAAAAGAAAAATACATGAATATGCTAAAAAGATAAGATCAACAAAGAAGCGAAAAGACCCCCCCACTCAGTCGAAGAAAGTATAAAAACAAGACCCTGCGAAAGCAAAATTTGTGAACCACAAAGGTTTGAAGCGATAGAGTTCAAACCTGGTTCACCCGGTGCCGACCGTCTGGCTCACCCCTGTGTTGCTTGTGGCTTTTCAAAACTTAGACTTTGATAATTTAATAAATTCAATTTAATTATTAAATTGGCTGATTCGTTTATAACAGTCCCCAGAAGAGTCCCCTTTCTTGGTTAAATTTTGGTCAATTTTGAACCCACAATATTCCAAAAAGCCACACTTTTAACATCCTTAGGAGAGACACCTGGAAAATCAAGAAACAGCCAGTGTATAAACCTTTTAACAAACCTCGAGAAAAATGCATTTCTCCCACCACCAGGGAATTTACAACTTGGAGAAAAACTCCTGGGTGTTGTGCAGACAGCCTAGCACCCATCCTGCCTGCACAACCACTGATCCTCCCTCCCTTGCAGTAAAACAACAAAACAAAGGCAAAAGGAAAACCCAGAGATCCCGTCCGGGGTATGCAGCCGGCTCAGCGGCTTCCCTGGCATCACATGGCACGTCCGCCATGTGTGCCCTGTGCCTCCCCCCCTTGGGGAAGACATCCGTACCCCTGCCTGGCGCGCAGTCAGGCACTTACCAAACTGACGGTCCTGGAAATAAAAGACTGCACGGTCGGTCTCTGAAACCGAGAGAGACTCCACCAGATGCTGAGGGGCTGCTTCTCCTTTGCCTGCTGACCCGCCGTGACCAAAAAGCGGGCTGGCTGGGCAGAGGTGCTGACGTTCCACGAACTGCAAAAATCCTCGGTGCTACAGGCAGGCTGCGGCAGCTGACGGTGTTCCTCCGGTGAGGCAGGCAGGCGGGCGGCAGGCGTCCCCCTGGGGCGCCATGGGCAAGTGGGCAGCCGGCGTGGGTGAGCACGTGATAGACAGCCGGTGCAGGCGGGCACGGGTGGCCCTGGCGCAGCGGCGCAGGCGGGCAGAGCACGTTCTGTTGGCTGCACACTGCTCGGGCTTGGCAGGCACGCGACAGGGGCCCCCCGGGGCCATGTGCGGCCCCGGCTCGGCACGCGGTCTCTCTCCTGGCGAGGCGGGGCAGCGCGTATGGCGGCTCTCTCTGACATGGCCGGGTGGCGCAGCTCTCTCTCAGGCGCCCGGGGGGAAATGGGGGGGGGGGGGGTGGAGGGGCGGTTCTTCTCCCAGCACCGTGGCTTCCTGACCTTCCCGCCACAACGGACGGCTTTCCAAGGCATAGATTCTTTCGTCTGGGGTCTTATCGCCCCATGTTGGGCACCAGCTGACACTGTCTGGTAGATCCCCAGCTAGCTCTGATTCCCGGCAGTGCCAGGGGCCGTTCCCCAATCTGCCTGCAG